>WBNQ01009920.1:0-31642 GCA_013401375.1 Spizella passerina
CAAGCTTCTTATTCATAACAACTGGAAAAGAATTAAATGTTATAAAAACCTGTGGAGGAGCCCATTTACCCTATCCCTCCTGATAACAGAGCTGCAAGGGTGGCAACTGGCAGCAGAGCAGCAACAACAAATTGCCAGGGATAGTCCTGCTGCAGTCCTATGAATAATTTGTGCAATGATAAGTGGAGCTATCCTGCTTCAAAACATCTGCAAAGCTATAATGCAAGCCCAATAACTTGGACTGTTGTTTTGGGATTTGGACTTGAGCCCATTTCACAGCTCACCCTGTTCCCTCCTCTTTAGGTATTGCTACAGAATCCCTGTACAGACAGACTGTTGCTTGAAGTCAAGATAAAACTGTCCTGGCTCTTGTATCTTTCCAAGGCTAAAGACCAGGACAAACTGGGGCCAGAGAGAAGAAAATGTAGTTTCCTCATTCCTTGTCTTACAGAAGACTTCACTTGTGATTTTTTTCCTTGTCTTGTACTTTTGCCCAAACCCTTTGCCCTACCATCCCCTGCACAGTCCTTATGCCCTTAGAGAAACTCTTTATCCCTGTGTCTCCTTTCACTCACTACTACCCACTGCTGCAGCCTGGATTTTCCTTTTGGAGACGCACAGATTCAAGAGAGGAAATGGCACAGGGTGACTTGGGGACAGAGATCAGAGACAAATACGTTGCCTCTGCATTTGTGCTCATGCATTTGTGTCTGAAAAGAAGCCTTCCCTCTCTAGGGTCTAACCACAGGCAGGCAGGGGTTTCCCCAGAGCTGCTGGTGCTGCAGATGCAGCAAAGGGCTGTCTGTGGGCTGCAAGGAGACGGGGCATTTTCAGGCTGGGGACAGGAGCAGCGGTGGCCTCAGCCCCCGAGACAGGCACCCCAGTGCCTGTGCCTGCTGTGGGCTGTGCCAAGGCACCTGCAGGGGCCAAACCTGCCCAGGGCTCCCCAGCTCTGAGGCTCCTTCCTCCCACTGCCGTGCTGAGGATGTGTAGGCAGCTGTATTCCTCTAGGAATGGAGGGGCTCTGCAAATGGACAAGTAGAGCTGCATGGAGGTGTGTTGTATCCCAGCCTGGCCTTCTTTGCCTGTCTGACTTATGTTCCCTCTCTATGGGAAGAGCTTCCTTGATGAGCTGGAGTAACCGAGGGAAAGTGTCACTATTTAGGGCGGTCTCTTGGCAGGGAGAAGTGTCTGGATAGCAGAGGGATGATGCAGAAAAGAGAGACCTCCCTTAAAGAGTGAGGGGAAATACTTTACACTATTGAACTGCTCAGGTTGACTTTCCCCATCTTTCTTTTTTTTCAAACACCAGCTTTCAAAACAGAAGCTATTTCACTGTCTTTCCCCATCATCAAAACCCTTTGAAAATCAGTACGGAAGTATATTCTTCATAAAAAGATAAAACAAGCTTAAAAACAGGGATCAGTAATTTTTTTCTGAGGTATTTATTTGCCCTTTGTTTTTTGAGCTCTGAACTGTCCTTCTTGTTCTTTGTATCACAGGCCTGAGCAAATATTTAATGTCAGATGAGTGCTGTGACGCAGGTCTGAAGCTAGAGGGGCTGAGATGTAGGAAAAACCTTCAGAATCTGACAGCAAAGGTCAACAACATCCAAAAGGCCACAGAGAGATGTGCTGGGGACTGCTGTAGTTTTTTGATATGCTGATTTTGGTGACAATTGTCTTCCATAAAGCTCCTGGCTTGTAGAGATTCCCCGTCCTATCCAACTCTGTGAGGTGATAAAGCCTCCTTAGCAGGATTCACAATAGATATGGGGTCAGAAAGGCCCAGCTTTTGGGGGACCAACATCTAATATGTGCATAGGAAATACTTCCTGATACTCTGCAAATTTTCAAAATAGGAAAATAAATTACAAAAATGCAGCTATGTTTTGATTTCTATTTCATCAAGTAATAAAGAGCAGCATATTGAATGTTATAAATTGAACTAAAACATTATGACTCATATGTCCCATGACTGAACTGTCAGAACAAGATGTTTTGTACTTCTGGTTGAGTTACCTACATGCTGATGATCTCACTTTGTGCTTTTCATTGTCATATTCAAGTCTTCACTGAAATAACAAATATGACCAGAGTGCCTAAGACGCAAAATGACTGAGGGCGCAGTGATCACTCATCAGTTTTCATATTTTCTTTGTTGGCCGTCTACAAATCTAATTACCTGATCTGCTTTATTTATAGCCCTATCAGACCCCTGTAACTAATAATGCTTATTATTTGCCCAGCAGACTCCTGAGCCAGACCTCCTTGATGCCAGACCCTTGCAGTGCTGTTGGTCCCTGGTGGGTGCTGTGGGCTTGTTCTGGTTCAGGTCACGTTCTGACAGGGCTCTGCTGGCTCCTGCCAGCTGAGGTTTTGTGCTAGCACATTTGTGTGCCATGCCTTGCCTGTCAGGAGCTGGTGCTCCAGGTGGTCCTGTGCATGTCTCCTGCTGCACGTTGCAATGATCCACTCCTAGTGCACAGAGCAGATGTCTGGGCAGCTTCCCAGCAAGGGACTGGCCCTTTCTGAGGGCAGCCACCATTCCATGGAGGGAGGGTTAAATGCTATCTCAGCAGTCCAGCGTGCCATTTTCATCCAGTCCCAGGACACTGCAGCAGCAGGAGGAGGCAGTTCCAGCCCCAGGTGTTGGGAAACTGAGAGCCTTCAGCATGCAGCTCTTTGTTGCCAGCTCACTTGGAGAATCTTAACCTGTGGCTTGACAATGTGACGTGAAGCTGTCACAGCACAGTGCAAGCAGCCCTTTCCCTAAGATGTGGGAGATCCAGGTCAGCATGTCATGCTGCTGTTGCAGTTTACAGGAGATGACGAAGTCTGAAAGACTGAAAAGAGAACCTGGCCTGGGACATGCTATGTTCTTGCATTCAGGCTGTGTTAATTTTACACCCTTGTGTCATTCACTAATGTTGTTTGCATGATGGAGAGCATGTGAGTGGGAATCAATTTAAGAAATTATAGCTGTTGCATGTTATATGGTCACCAATATATAATATATTGTCATAATATATTGTCATATATTGTCACGGGATGAAAGAAACGTATCCAATACAGTTTGATGTGGATAAGCAGACACTGCTTTATTCAGGCACCAGGAACATGGGGAATAGTTCCTCTGAAAACATGTTCCACTTCACTAACCAAACCCATCCATTTTATATTCTTCTTCTGCTGAATCATTGGTGCATAAGTTCTTTTGCATACTATGCAGGTTCTTAAATAATAACCTTTGCATTGTTTGATTTCAATTGTTAATAACTTCATCAATATGCTTAGCCTAAAACAATCATTGGTCATTTCTCCTGAGGTCTACTGATTTGAATCCTTAATTCTAAAATCAAGATGGGAAATGGAGTGGGTTTCCAAGCACACAACTGATGAGCATGATGGTCTCCATAGCTTCTTGACTGAAACATAAGGGTCTGGTAATTCCTTGGTGAAGTTTGTAAGGTGACATATTCCAAACACAAGACTCCTGATAATTCTATACCTTATACTTTGCAATTTTCCACTTATAATCATAGTTAACCCTTTAATATTATTTAATAAATTATTTGATCAAAATACTAATGATTTCCAAAATGCTAATAACATTTATCTCCTTTTAAAATTTTCAAAATTATTTCAATGTTTTAATCTGAATCTTATTCACTACATGCTGATGGGACACTTGGAAGTAATTCCTTTGCATCTGGTTGTCTAGCTACTGCTAGGATAACCATCCAATTCCCTAGAGTCTTGTTAATTTGCTTCTTTAAACAATAGTAGATCAACATAATTGCTAGGAAGACTATTAACAAAATTGTGTTAATCAGTGATTTTACCCATGAACTCAGATTCCATCCCAATCCACTAAAAATTTTATCTATCCTGTTTTCTTACATATTTTGTTGAAACTCATGAATATTTTCTTTTATATTTTCTACTAAGTCCAGCTCATGCTCTCTACATCTTGTGTCACATTTGGAATGTGTATGCAGCAATGATCAATTCTGTCTTTTAAGCATCCACAAACCCCATGCTCTTTGAACAGGAGCGTATCTAAAGCCATTCTATTTTATAAAGTTATCCTGGAGGTTGCTTGTAGCTGCATGTTTAAATCCATAAATCCTTTCCTGGTCACGTTTGCCAGCCTTTCTGTGTGTCCTGTGAGTTGATATCCATTCTTTATCCCTGTGTATTACTAAAGGAGTCAATAAACTCTAAGGCCCAACTAACTTTCACTCCAGATGAAGGCTCATTCCATCCTCATCCATTTTTGACCTTCTCACACATTCCAACTGCAGGTTTTCTACTGTTCCGCTAAAAGGAGCTTTCTTCCCAATTGGACATAAAGCTGGCATACCCAATGTAATTTGCTTTTCTTTACCATCTAAAGGTAGAGGAGTTGTTCAAGTCCCATCACCCATTGCCCATACAAAATGTCCAAGGCTCCTAACAGTAGCTCTACTGCAACTAAAAAGAAACAGGTTTCCCTCCTGTCAGTCAATTGGAGGCTGTTTCTTAGGCCCCAGAGCATTTCCACCATGAACTGGCTTTTTCTTTACTTGATATCAGGTTCTCCTTTCTTGCACAAATGGCCAATTTGCAAAAACTAAGCCCTCCCAAGAACACTAAGGGGCCTTTGCCATATACTGAAATTGAGAAAATATTGTCATAGAGCAAATGGAGTCACAGTATGCCTCATTTTCTTTTGTCTGATTAGTTTTGCCACGTGCCCATTCCATAAATATTTGGCTCACATTTTTCCTTATTTGTTCATGATGAGAACACTATCCTACTGTCTGAAATCTACCTATTTTGGTGAAAATATAATTTGGAAATTTCTCACAATCAGCTCTGTTCCCTGGAGACTTCCATTGTTTCCTAATTTTCTCTACCTGCTCCTTCTATCCAATGACAGGTTACTGTTCACAATGTGTGGTTTCATTTTTAGTCAAGTGCATGGTTACAATTCCCATGGAATGGACTCACCTCCTGCTCTTGGTGTTGGTAAACAAGCGGTAAGCCGTGATACGTTCTGCAAATTGGCAAACTCCTTGATTAATCCGAACATCAAATTCTCCTCTGGAGTTTTTCTTAGGAAGAGGATTAATTGCTTTATTTCTGTTTGACTTTTAATTCTATTTGACCTTTTTTCTTGATCTGGGTGGGTGTACTTCTTTCCAAATGACTGAGTTGGCAAATCAAATTCCTTGGTCTCTTTCCAATTCTCAACAACATCCCTGCTTTGAAGTTTGATATTCCCTACAAACCAGTTCCTGTTTTGGACTTTGTAACACGATGTCATTTGTTCCTTATTTTCAATGGGCTGGCAACAAAAATCACCTTCACTCAACAAACTACGATACTGACTGCCATCCTTCAGGAGGATAAGGTGTGCCACTGTGCCATTTACCTATGCATTTAACTTTAAACCCAATTATTTTCTAACTCTTTTTCCCAGCTCCATTTAAATTTACCAGGATTGAAGTTTGGAATCTGAGTAAAATGGCACTTCAGTTTCAGTGGCTCTCCATCTCTTATTAATACTTCTTGCTGTTCAGTTTTCACTTTGCCCCAGGCTTCCACTAACATTAGTTCCCAAATTTTTGTCAAATTGATGACTAAAGCCCCACAGAACTGGATTTTCTGCAGAGATTTGCATTGGCAATGTATTATAGAAGTTACATTTTATAATCTGCCAAAATTTTTCACTACCTTTAAAACCATTCCCCTTCCCAAAAGTTAAAAACGTAGTTTCTATTGTTACTATAAATATGCAATTATTTATCATCTTCACCTAAATCCAGTAAATATTCCTCTAGAAAATACTATTCCTTACCTAAACCAGTAAGTTTTTTTTTATACAAACCCCGTGGTGTTAGTCATTCTTGTCTGACCATTTTTTTTTTAATATAGAAACCCCACGGCGTTAGTCAGTCTTGTCTGCTGAATTTATTATGTGATTTCTGGTTTTACCTGTGTGTGATGAACACAATGTGCAATTCCTTCCACCTTGAGTGCAGTGTAGGTTACCAGGAGAACTCGATCTGGTCCCTTCCACTTCCCCTGGATTGGCCCAAAATTCCAGATTCTGATGCACACCGTATCTCCTGGTCAGAAAGGATGTACAGGCAGTTCTAGTCCTACTGATCTGGTTATAGTGATGTATTTTTTAAAACTTTAAAGAGTTAGTTTCAGTGCTATTAAATATTAATTTCAGCAAAATCTTTGAGATTTCTCTTGTCTTGTTAGTGTGACATGGGAAAGTCTCTGGCCATCCCAAAACAGTACCAATACCAAAATATACCAGTCCCCGTTTTGCTCGGGCAATTCTGCAAAATGAATTTGCCAATAATCTGCATGCAAATTTCTATGTTTTAGTGGCCCTGGACGTGGCCTTCGTCCTTCCTCGGGATTATTTTACAAAACAAATCACATGTTTTTCAACAATTGATCTATTAATTTCTGTCATCTTTGTGCTTGCTATGCTCCTTTATAAAGTAGTTTCCATATTCTCTCTTTTCTAATGTGTTTCCTGATGTTTTAGTTCTGTTATCTTAGCTATCTTATACATTAAGATATACATATCTTAGCTATCTTATAATTGTGGAGGTACAATTACCTGCCCACGCGACGTTACCAGTCACTTGCTGGGATTTTCTGTAGCTTCTTAAGATAGGGCTAATTGGCTGTCCTGATTGCTATAACTTGGTTTTTGTTCCCAGATACCCAACTTTTTGCTAGGTATTCGTGCAAGGACATATTTTTCAGCAACTCCTTTAGCTGTTTTGTCAGTGAATTGATTCCCTGTGTTAAATGGGGAATCTCAACACTGAAGAGCTTTACAAAGGCATCACGGTCACTTCTTTCAGCTTTTGCACACCTGTAGAGGTTAACAAATTTCTTCTTTGTATTTACTAGGAGCCCCCTATGCTGGTAACAGTTCCCTTTTTTCCCATGCGGTTTAATGGTGTGTTATTCCAAACCCATATTTTAAATCAGTCCATATGTTTATCCTTTTACCTTCAGTGATTTCTAGCACTCAGTGTAAGGTCACTAATTCTGCTTTTTGTGCTGCTGTGTTAAAAGCTAAAGCCTGGCCTTCTATGACCTGAGTCAAGGGTCCTACTGCATAACCAGCTGCCTGTTTTCTGTTTTGTACCATGCTGCTCCTGCTGGAGTGCAGGTCCAGTTCTGGGTCCGGGATGGGATCGCTCTTGAGATCAGGTCTGCCAAAACACACTCGTTCAGTGGTTACCAGTGTTGGGAAAATTAATTCAAGATGCCAGAGGTTTATGTCCAAAAAGGAGACAGAGGAGTCCTGTAACTTTATTCAAATAATGATAGAGACTAGGGAACATTTCCCATGGGGTCTCTCAGATTGCTAGAGGATGCAGCCTCCTTTTTATCCTAATTTCCCAGACTCATTTCCCTCTCTCTTTCTGCTTTGGCTGAGGTATTTGAGAGGTGCAGACTTCCTGAATTGCCTAATACAGACCCNACAGGATACTTTCATGACCCAAAGGCTGCCCCAGTACCCCTAGTGCCAGGTGCATCCTTTCCTGCACAAATAACTCAAATAGTCTGGTTTAAGTGTGAGAGTCCCAATGCAGGGGTTGGCATTAAGGTTCTTTTAGGGCTTCAAAGACCCTCTGACTCCAGGAGTTTATACCAAGTATTTTTGCTGGAGAACCATGCAAGGGTTTTGTCAGTACCCCATAACTGGCTATCCATAACTGACAGCATCTGACTGTACCTAAGAAGGTTTGTATTCCTTGGCTCTGGAGTCTGGCAAGTGGCTTCTTTTCAGCTGCTTCCCAAGCCTCCTTTTTCCTGCGAGATCTCAAAACTAAAATATATTACTGCTTCTTTGTCTATTTGTGCCATTTTCTTTGACACTGTCTATATCCAAATAGTCCCAAGAAATTTAATAGACTTACAGTAGCACAGTAGCACCGAGGCATTGACTGCTTGTAAAAGTCTTGATTGCTGGTAAAATATCATCCACGCATTGTAGTAAAGTTCTGCCTAGATTTTCTTTCTGCAGCTTTCCAATTTCTTTTTTCTTATTTTATCTTTTTTTATTGTGAGCACAATCCACGTCAGCTGTACCTTCCACCCGGTGTTTAGTCTACCCCACTCAAAAGCAAACAATTTCTAACTATCTGTGTCAGGAGATATTGCAGAAAAAGCCTCCTTAAGATCAAGCATCATAAACCATTTATATTCCCCTTGTCAGTGTTGTCAAGAGTGTGTACGGACCAGCTGCTGCTAGATAAATATCAGGTACTTATTATTAACAGCCCTTAAACCTTGCACTAATCTATAACTGGTAATATCACTATGTTATATTCTAATTCACGCTCTTTCAATAACCCATATTCTAAACATTTTTCAACAAGCTTCTCCAACTTTTTACTTGCCTCCCACTTAAGAGGATATAATTTTTGCTTTACCAGTTTGACTTCAGGTTTGAAAGTAATCCTTACTGGTTTAGCCACTTTTGATCATCCAGGCATCTCAGTCGTCTATACCAGCGGGGTTAATTCTCTGCCTCCTCTGGGATTTCTTCCAGCTCTTTTTTTATTCCTGTAACACAAAGGCCTTTGTCTCAACGGCTTTTGATTCTGGTATTTTAATTTATATTTCTTCATCACGGAAAGTTATTTAAGCATCCAGTTTTCCCAATAAATCTCTTTCCAGTAAGGGCATTGTTGATTCAGGCACATACACAATGGTGTGTCTCCCACTGTTTTCTTAACTTAAATAGTAATGTTTGTAAAAGAAAAGACTGTTCTCTTTCCTCCCTATTGCACCCACAGTGCTTACAGGTTCCAAACTAAGTTTTTCTCTACACATAATTAATACCAAATAAGTTGCTCCTATACTGATTAAAATTAACTTTTTCACTCCCCAACAGGGAGCATAACTGATGAGCATGATGGCTCCACAGCTTCTTGATTGAAACGTAAGGGTCCAGTAACTTCTTGGTGAGGTTTGAAAGGTTACACATTCCAAACACAGACTAGTGATATTTCTATACTTTATGCTTGGCATTTTCTAATTATAATCATAGCTAACCGTTTAATATTACTTAATCGATTATTTGATCAAAATATTCATAACAATGTGAATGTGTGTCTGTCCACTAAGAACTTGCAGGGGTCACAGATAACAGCCGTATGGTTTGTGGAGCTGGAGGTGATGAATGGGAAATGATTCTGGAGAAGAGATACAGGCATGGCTTAGTGTCAGCCCCTCAAACACTGTGCAGATCTTTGGAGAAAGCTGTTGACAGGCACATTGTAGGCAACAGAGCTTTTGCAGTTTTGGAAAGTGCTTATTCCATGTCTTGACTTCATCCCGTGTCATGGACTTCATGTCTATTGCTGTCAGAGCAGAGTCACTGGAATGGGTCGTGTAAACAAACTCATTTTGCACATTATCCTGCAGGAAGATTTCCCATCAAATCTCTGCTGAGCCCATTCAGGCTGAGTGTCACCACCTTATCTTAAATGTGTAAGACACCTCGATCTGCAAGCTGCAAAGAAGTCCATTCCTTACTTATGTGAGTTTTTCATTCCAAGTTAGGTGAGTTTATCACAACCTTGAAATTCATTAATTTCCACCATGAACTTCCATTTGTGTTATGATGGAAGTGCATTCCTAGCAGACCTTATCTGGTAGTATTTGTGATCCTTTCCAGCTTTCAGAAGGTTGCCACAGATACTTACAGTACATTTACAAACAGACAAGTCAAAATGAAGACACTGGCTTTACCGTGCACGTCTTTACTTCCTCTTCCAGGCCACACAAGGTTTCCCATTGGGTTAGGGTGGCATACATTGCTTAGCCAACAGCTCACAGTGCTCCCTTCGTTCCTACCCAACTGGACACAGGCGCCTTCTGAGGCAGCCAGCACTCAATCCAAGAGGGTTAGACAGGCTGATGTCAACATCTGGCAGCAGCTTCAGCATCAGTCCTGTAATCACTGGAGCTCCTTGTCCCTCAGGAGAGAGAGCCCTCAGCAATTTTCTTCAGGTATTCCATAAAAAGAGAAATGGAAGCTGTAATCCTCATACTGTCAACTCGTGACATTTTGGGATATTCCAGGTAATGGGAAATCCCAAAATGTAATGGGAAAAAGCCCCCAGGCCATTTCCTGCAGGGACAAATGTTGTAGTCCAGGGCTGGCTCTGTGCATCCCGGCCATGCTGTCTGAGGTAGCCTGCTGTCCTGGAGTGCTGGTGGCACGCAGAGTGCGCCATCGCTCGCCTTGGCGCAGAGCTGCCTCCTCCATGGTCCCTGAGGAGTCACCTGGGTCCTGCTACCACCTGCTCCCCTGGGCTCCTCATCTGGGGAACAAACCTGCAGAGCCTCTGCAGCACTCTCTAGGCTTATCTAGTCCTTCTTAGATTAGGCTTGGTGTCCCATGAAAGTACTTGTAATGTTTCCAGACCTGATCAGGCAGTGCTGTGCCCCAGCCAGGCTCAGCACGGAGCCAGCCGAGCTCCCTGTACCCACAGTGCAGTTAATCCATGAGCAGAACACTGCTGAGTGGCTGGTAACTGCAGCCACTCCTTGGTGTCTTCCTAGGATTGTGAGGTTTGCCTTGGAAGTGTTTTTGAAAGGGGGCTGGCACTGTTGCTGAGCTGCACTGTGCTCCTCCAGCATAGTGGTTAGGTGAACAGCACCTAACCACCAAGTCCCTGTGTGGGACTTGGGAGCTACTATCTTTCCTAAGTATTTCCACAGAAAATTCCTATAACAACACTCAAAAAGACCATAAAGAAAGGCAGCGAGAGGAGTTTTTTTTACAAATCTCAAAATAAATGGATTTTGCCCCTTTGCACTCTTATCCATATACTCATCAGTATCATAGAATACTCTGAATATTGGAGGGGACCCACAAGGATCAAACCTAAGTCCAGTTCCATGATGTGTGCATCTTAGTGGCCTGGCCAGGATCACTCATGTGCAAGAGAGTGCAGGGTACATACTGGTTCTCAGTGTTAGGAAAATTAATCCACAAACATCAGAGGTTTATGTCCAAAAATGACACAGAAGAGTCCTTTTGCTTTATTTGAATAGAGGGAGAGGCCATGGGGCCTTCCCCTGGGGTCTCTCAAATTTTTGGAGAACATAGCTTCCCTTTTTATCCTAATATCCTGGGCACGTTTCCCTTCTTTCTTTCCCCATTGGCTGAGGTACTGAAGATTTCCCTCTAATGTATAACCCTCCTGTTATAACTAATAAACGAGAAAGCCAAATCAATAATCAATAAAAAGGTTTTTATTTCATGACTGAGATTTCAGTCTCCAATAGCCCAAATCAAAGGGGCAGCGTTGAGCCCAGGATCGGCGCTGGGTGAACACAGATCCGACCTCTACTGCTTCAGATCCCCTCTGTTCACCAGTGCTGTCTCTGCCAGCCTGGTTTTATACGGTTTTTTCTGCCTGGGGCAGAGTTTCTCCCATTCTTCTCCTGCTTCCCATATTCATGTCGTTTTCTTTTCTCTGAGCTGGGCTGGGCTTGGCTAAACCATTTCTGGGAAGTGAAGAATGAAGATTGTCGAGTTACAGGAACCTGGCATTGGAATGTGTTATAAATTTAACTCCACAACGAGTCAAGTTGTCCAATTAGAATTTATTAATTATAGCAAGCAAAGGTAATAAGCAAAGCAGCGCTGGGCGACTGGGGAGTCTCCACTCCGTCAACAGCTGCACTCAGTATCTTACAAGTCCCCTTCTTATACTCGTCCATTTCCGTATACATGTTCCTCCCTTGGCGCATGCTCCAATTGTTGCTAGGGGGTCTTCTTCTACCCCCTGGTGGTCTCTGGATGAAGGCTCAAAGTCTTCCTCAGGCCTGTACTCTTGACCTCGGAGCTCTTGCCTTCCTTATATGGGGAGGTGTCTGGCTGATTTCTATTTCTCGGCTAGCTCTTCTTAGTTCCTAAAACTTAGCTTTTCACATGGTTAATATTTGCGCAATGTGTGGTTACAGGCAATAGTAACTGATATATTCTTTTTAGGTTATGTATTTCTTAATCACATGGTTGCCCCCATATTTCTTAATCACATGGTTGCCCATATATTTCTTAATCACATAGTTGCCCATATCGGGGTTTAGTGAACAGGGATATTCGTTACAGAATGCACAACCTTGATGAATCTGACTATCCTGATCATAGATACTTATCGAGTATTCATTGCTTGGGTGTCTCTGGACTGTCCCGGGAAAGGGCCCATCTCTGCACGGAGCCATGTCTTTTAGTTTGCTGATTAGGTTTTTTCCTCTTCACTGCTGTCTGTGATTTCACAATTTGTGAAGGAATCTCTTTCCTCTTGTGGTTTTAAATCTTTAAGAATTTTTCGTACAAGCACAACTTATTTCATGTATATTTTACACAGGCACGAATTATCCCATAACATATATCATGCTCCCTTTTAATTTTTAATTGATGTGGAATTTAGGGGTTTTACTTCCCCATTGTTTCTTTCATCTTTCAATGTCTAATTTCATTTATCAGCCAACCTAAAGTCTATTTGTACAAGCAAATATCTTTTTCCATTCATCAATCAGCAGAATCCTTTCCACTGTTTTTTTTTTTATCTCCCAGTGCTAGTTTTGTCTATCAGCAGACTCACAGCTTTGTAAAGAATCCGCTATTCCTCTCATCAATAAGCAAAGTCTGACAAGACATGAGTTAACCAACAGTTGTTTTCATAAAACATTAATAGAAATAGGAGTGTAGACAACAAGTAAGTCTAAGACCCCTTCAGATGCTGGGCACACCGTGTTCAGGCAGCATTGTTCAAGACCAGAGGGGGAACCCTGTTGGTTTGGTAGGGAGGGTGACGAAGCTTTGTGAGCGAAGTGTCTCATGAGTGGTATTGGTGAGCACAAAGTTGTGACAGCATGGAAAGATGTGGCAGCACACAAGGCAGGAGCGCCATGCTTTCCACTGAGCTGAGCTTCAGGTGTTTCAGGGAAGGTCTGTGTGCCACACAGAACAGCTGCGACCCTGCCAGGGGTGTCCTACACAGAAGAATAAATCACATTTTCCTGCCAAGGAATCATTATCATCCATTTGAAACTCAGAATCAGGCTTCAAAGAGATGGTCGAATTATTACATTTAACTGGAAGCTCCTCAGGCCCCCCGCAGCCCAGGCAAGGCGGGAGGAAAGGAGGCGGGAGCCCTGCTGGGGGCAGGCGTGTTTGGATACGTCATTCCCAGGCACCAGCCGAGGTCCGGCGAAGTTCTCCGGTCTCGTTTCCCCCCTCACCTGTGCCCGCGGAGCCGGGGTGTGCCTTGTGCTGGGGCAGGGACAGCCGGGAGGACAGCGCCGCAGAGCCCGCCGCGAAGGAGAAGCCATGTACCGCAGAAGGATGAGCGGGTAAAAGAAATTAAAACAAAAAGAAAGAAAGCAGTCCAGCTTCAGCTCTGTGTTGTTGCCGCTGCTCCGACCCGAGGGCGTCCCTGGCTGTGCAGCCCCGGGAGGGGAACGGAGGGAGGGAGCGAGAGCTTTGTGTCCCTGCGGGCTCGGCGAGAGCTTTGTGTCCCTGCGGGCTCGAAGGGCGAGGGCCGCGCTGGTCCCTGAGCGGGACCTTGGTCCCCTGTGTCACTGCGGTGCACCAGGGGCTGCACTGGGCTCCCAGCCTGCTGGGGAAGCTCCCGGGGGCTTGGAAGCTGTCCCGGGAGCCATAAAGCAGTGAGGAGCAGCGGGCACTGCGGAAAGCCCCGGGAAGTGTTGGGGTGTTGGGGCAGGGCTGGGCGGGAACTGGCTGGCTCCGACACCGGGCTGCCGGAGAGGCTGGAAGTGTCTCAGACAATTTGCTGTTCCAGGGAGGGGGAAGTTTTAATGCAAGTAAGAAAAGAAGTAAAGAATTGTAAAGAATTGTTATAAATGAGAAGCTTGACTAGGCCAATATTCAAGCAGCAATCAGTTCATTAATTAATATGGTAAAGTATGAGCAATACAGTGCTGGGTACAGCGGGAGAAGTTTTCCCTCCAACTGCACATGGATAGTTGAGGCTTACAGGTATTTATAGGGGTACTCATAACCTTTCTCAGCAGTTTCTAGTCCCTATTTTTACATCACAGTTCTATACACTATTGTGATTTAGTTTTTCTCAGGATGTATCCCAGAAAGGAGTATCCCCAGATGGTGGGGATCCGATTTCTGAAAGAAGAAAGACAAATCCCATCTGGTGAAGTCCAGCTCCCCAGATGTGGGTCCACCTTTTAATTGCAAGGACTATTGTTGGGGAGGATGGAACAGGAAAGCCTTATAAATATGATTGCCTGGCAAAAGATTTTGAGAATATAGAAACTATAAGCGAGATTGAAATGAAAGCAAGTTTTGAGATCCCTTAATTACTGAATAACAGGAAAACAATGGTGTGGCCGGCTGAAGGTAATCCCCTCTTGATTAAACAAGACCCTCTGCAAGCAGGCAGGTCCAAGGGTCTGAGCAGACCCTGCCAGCTTGGAAGAAGGGNCACCCCCTCCTTTCTACATGCTCTCCGCTCTTAAACCTTTAACTCTCTTACACTTTCAGCCTCTTTTCTCTCGGGCCTGCTCCAAGCTCTGGCTGGCAGCTCCCAGCGGGCCCTTCACCCACGCCCTTTGCAATAAACCACAAGTTCCACGACCTGGCTTCAAAGAGATCTCGTCTCCGTCCATCCCGACCATGCGTGACCCCCATCACTCCAACAGACTCTCCCACAGACTGTCTTACAGACTAAAAATCTCATAACAGTGATGTCCAGCTTCCCTTGGTCGAAACTATTAATCCTTGAGTTGATGTTCATCTTCCTTTCTCAAGCTGCTTTTCACTGTTTTGTTAAGGTGTGAGATAAGCATGTTTCCTTTTAATATATTCTAAAGCTATAGTTTCAAAGATCCTTACTACAAGCAATATTCTAAAATTATACTTCAAAAGGTTATTATTGGAAAACTCTTTAAGGCTTAGCTACAAGCAAAGAGCAACATCCTTAATGCTTTAATTCAAATGCTCCTAAATCAACTAAGGTTAATTGAGAACAAAGGATAGGTTCAAAGGCCTTCTTCCATGCTTTACTTTCCTCAGTTATTATTAGAATTCGTCTTTTTAACTGTCCCATGGTTGCTTTCCACACGTATTACAATCAGAAATACGCACATTGCCTGTATGTACCTGACACGAAACACAGCTGTGTATTTCACAGAATGCACTTGGTAAAGAAGTGCCTTGGTTGTGCAAAGCATTAGCAAGGGACAAAAAAATGTGGATTAGAGAAGTTTTGACAAATTTATGCTCATGTATTTTTAGACATTGTCATTATTACTGTTACTATTGTGCAATGAGCAGAGTTTTAAATCATTTCTAATAGAAAGTGTTAGAGGAAGGAAGGAAAATTATTAAATATCTATGATGATGCGGCTTATTACACAGTTTTTGTAAGATATTTGTATTAGGAGCTGTTTTGTGAATTTTAAAATAACCTCATCGCATTCCTGTTCAAGTTATGGATGGTGGGACCATACAATAGGAAATATAGAATTACCACATTTTAAAATGTATTTTGTAATCAGTCAATACATCTTCAAGGTTTAATGTACGTTTACATAGCAGCTGCATATTAATAAAAAAGAAAATAAAGCCTAGGAGATAATTATGTTGCTGTCATCCCTCTGTCATTTTCTGCCCTAATTCCTCTAAACATTTTGGGATACAGTCCATTTTTCATATTATTAGTCATACTTTACAGTGCATTTCTCTGCAGCTCTCAAATTCTGAAAGGGTTACAAGTTCACCTCTATGAGATTGATAGACCTGATTTAGAAAGAAAAATTATAATGTTTTCTTCTTTATAGCTTTAATTATTTGCTAACTATGAATTTTATCTCATATTTGTATCAATAGCTGTTATGTGACTGATTTTTTTTGTTAGACTCCATGTGTATGCGTGTACCATGCATGACAATGCTGAACACTTGGTGATAACTACAAACACTTTAAAAAGAGTCGAGGTGATTGCATGAATTTGGGCAGTGTATCTGTATACTCACAATGTAAGTATTCTCTTATCTGACTTGGGGAGAAAAATGTACACTGCTTTTCTGTATATATTCTATAGTATGGGAGTGTATTATCACAGTTTTCAAATTTCTCATTTGTCCTTCTGGTTGTGTTATTTAAATTTTCATTGACCTACTATTTAAAAATAACAAGTAATAGCTGTAGCAAATATTAATAAGAATGCAGCCTTTTGGTCATATTTTACTAAGCTGATTACACCATAAATTTCACTTGGCTCAACACATCCCTAAGGAGTCTGCATCTTGAAGATTAGTGTATTTCAAGATTGTTCTAAAGAAATAGCTTTATGTCCCTGAACACAGGACACCCGTTGCAATAGCTTGTCCAGTGTGCAGTATTTTATGGTCAAAACACAGGCAAGGGGGTGCTTAAAACCTATTTAAGTAAAACTTGGAAGTATTAACTTGTGTGTTATAATCAGATGGGAACATCTACAGGTACCTTTGAATGAATTAAATCTCTCTAATCTGTTGTGACATTGCTTTCCAAAACCTTAAAGTTATCTTATGTAAAAATTAGATTAACTGAACTTGGCTTGAATATTGGGAGTTTAATGAATTTTCTTTGGTGAATTTCAACCAGTCACATATTTTATATATTTATTGTGAACATATGATATAATTATATTATGTATATGTTCCCTAAAAATTGAGTTTTACAGAAATTTAAGCTAATAGACATTAACTTCCAAATAACATAATATAAATAGGAAAAGTGCATCTCTTTAAACACCTTAAATGAGAAAGCATAAAATTTGAGTCTGTGCTTCAATTTGTCTCTCTTAGTGTTTTTTTTAACAACCTATTAAAGGAATCAGGTATAATAAAATACTTATTCATGTACCATTATTAAACATTTGGTTACATTTACATTTATATTTACGTTTACTTAAATTCCATAGAAAGTCTGATAAATAAATCTGCACGTATTGTTTCTTTGGTTGAAATAAATGGAGTTTACGTGGAGAAGATCGAGAGAGACACGCCCTGTGGTTTATAAACTGGTTCGTGTGCGTATGTATTTCAATGTGCAGGAGGCTGGGATGAGGGAGGAGACAGGGTAAGAAGACAAAGGCTTCTGACTGACTCAGATAAATGAGAAACTTTTTTTGCATCGGTGATAAGTCCTGCAGATAGAGAATATGTGACAGTTACTTTTTCTGCAAGATTTCGTTTGTCCGTGGCTCAGACTGGGGGGTTTTGCAACTTTTTTTGTTGTGCTTTTTGTTTGTTGGTTTGGTTTGGGTTTTAGTTTGTGTTGTGCGGAGAAAAGAAGAAACCTCACAACTTTATAAAAGTTGTAAAGCTCGGTATGCCTTTATTACGACCCGCGACCTGCGACCCGCGACCTGCTGCGCTGGACGCAAGCCTCCCCAAAAGGCATGCGAACTTTTGAAGACTTCAGGTCTCTTTTTATCTCCCTTCTAAATGCATGTGCATACAGTTTCACAATAGGTTCATACATATTCATTCTGCGTGACATTTATCACCAGTTCTTCTTTATCAAAGGAATTGTTAGACTGGGGGCAAATTGACCTTGTGGTCATTTCTGTTTTTCTTTCTGTGTGGTCTTGCTGTCTCTGGCATCTGACTTTTCTTTCAGCTTTGGCCTCACAGACGTTTTACTTCTCTTAGACACTTCACCTAATTCAGAATGGATCTCTACTCTGTCTCAGTTTGTTTGTGGGTTTTTGTTACTAATGAGTACTAATCTATAAATCAATTTACAGGCTTGTTGCTTCTCTCTTTGGAATCTGATCAGTTGTCTACTAGATTTACTCTGAATTATTCTAATGTGGAAAAACGTATCTGAGATGCATTCTCATATAAATCTCTATATTAGGCAATTGTACAAAGGCTACATAGTGCCTCTGGAGGCTTCATTGTTTATGCATTATGGATAATTACTGAGTATAAAAGATATATTCAAGACTACTGGCAGTTTTTGTATAGGTCCTTAACTAGCAGTATTTAGAAGTCCTTTCTGAACTCCGAAAATATCCATCCTGGGAGTTGCATCTTTTTGCATAAAGCCCTTATTTTCTCTTCTCTCAAGCAGGACAGTGCTGACTGTGCTAATCCTTATGAAAGTACAAACAGCAAGAGAAGCCAATAAGGAGAAATATTCAGCATCATAGTGTACCAGTGCATTTTTTTTTTTTTGGTATTAGTTTTTACAAAATTTACAACAGCTCCCTGCATTGAAAAGAGCTACATAGGAGCCTTGTAAAAATGTCTGACACAAAAAAATATAGAGAGCTTTTATAAATACTCCCACTGATGGGGAAGAGGACAGGCATCGGGAGGGGGAAGGCAGTGAAAGTTCTGCATGCAGCTGTGGAGGAGGGGAGGATTAACAGTTCAAGGTTTGGTTCCTTTAGTTCCTTTACCCTGCCTGGTTCTTGCCTCTCCGTTTTCCTTGCATTGCTGTCTCGTGCTTTGCCCTTCTCAGTTCTCCTCTGATTTCCTCCACCGTCCCCCTTTTTAATGGAGTACTACTGAAAAAAAAGCTGTAACCAGTGATTCCTGGAATTTTCTCTTCTGTTTCAGCATGTATATCTCTAAGAGAGCATTAAGAAAACACTTTGATCCCCGGGAGAATCCAAAGGAGACATACCTACTGTGCGAGCTGGAGTGGCGTGGGGGCATGAGACCTTGGCAGCACTGGGTCAGAAATGACGAGTACAACAATTGCCATGCAGAACAGTACTTCCTGGAGGAAATCTTTGAGC
Source organism: Spizella passerina (assembly GCA_013401375.1). Classification (NCBI taxonomy): domain Eukaryota; kingdom Metazoa; phylum Chordata; class Aves; order Passeriformes; family Passerellidae; genus Spizella; species Spizella passerina. Next base: position 18,827 of record WBNQ01009920.1, read on the forward strand.
CAAGATGCTACAATATCTGTGACATGACCTGGTACCTGTCCTATAGCCCCTGCTGGGAGTGCTGTGATGTAATTCGGGATTTCCTGGAGGACCAGACCAATGTGAACATCCACATACACGTGGCACGGCTGTACTACGTAAAATATCAAATAAACTGCGAGGCCCTCAGGGAACTTAACCACTTGGAGAAAGTGACCATTGAAGCCATGGATGCTGAAGGCAAGGTTTCCCATGCTTTGTGGGGCTGGGGAGGGGTGAGCTGGTGAACTTTGTGCATGGGTGAATTGGGTATGGGCTTGCTTCTATGGTGCCCCGCGTCTACTCAGCTTCTTTGGGGGCACAACCATCACCATGCAATGAATGAGAGTCACATCCCAAAAAAGGGGTTTAAGTAGTGCAGGAGAAGAGGGGCAGGACCCTTAGCGACCAGATATCTATGAAAATTCTCTTTTGTTTAGAGATACCATCCTTATGTCACTCCTGAGGGAATGGGGGATATGGTCCTTCTCCCTTGTCCTAAATGCAGTTGCTGGGACAAGGCTGGCTGAAGAGCTCCTTTGCAGTTAAGGGAGGGAAAAAAATGCCCAGAGTGAATGATATTGGTTCCAAATATGGAGTGAACAGCATCCATCAGCTGACCTATCCATGGTCAAGCTGTCTCTGTGGTATGGACACAAGGAAGAGCTTAAGAAGTCTTGCTTCCTGAGCTTCTCTGGTATCTGAATAAACTCAGGTTAATTATCTTGCTTCTATTTCTCCAGACTATAATTACTGTCGGGACACCTTTATACAGCGAGGTGTCCACTGTGATTTCTCGCCCAATAGGTTTCAGTCAGAGATACAGAGGAATCGTGTAAAGCTCCAAGACATCCTTCAGGTCAGTACACTCTGAGAGACAGAGGGGATCACATGAAATGATCTGCACTCTGGGGCAACGGCGCTGTAAAGAGCAGGAAAGAAGCCCTTGTTCACATGTAGCTCTAGTTGGACTGTAAAGACTTCAGCTAGACTCTTGAGGCTTTTGGCTTTTGAGAAAAGGAATGTACTGAAATCATGGGAACTATCTTGTCCCACTGGGAGAGAAGCACTATGGATATTTTTCCATCATATTGATGCCATCTTATATGTTTTCTGTATTCTTCATACATAGACTTGGAGCTCTGTAGCCTATTATTGTATTCTAGCTAGTTTTCTCAGTACTTTTCTGTGCCCTTTCCCTGGGCAGGGAGACAAAACAAATTCCAGAACTCCAAGCCCCAGGGGTACAAGGCCTGTATCTTGGTTCTTCCTGGGATCCAAGGTTGAGAACAAAGTCTTTGAGACACATTTTCATAAACAAATACAGCTAGTACCAAGGGAGGGCTCCAGAGAAGGAGCTTGATCTGGGGGGGATTTGTATTACCACTTGTCCTCCTAACTGGGGCTTTTTATCAATTATGCTAATTTCCTAAAACCAATCAAAACTATATTCACCCTGTGTGGTGGGGCTTTTGTGGACCTGCCCTTTTGTGCCCCTGGAGGCCTCCAAATAAAAATCCACTTTTTTATATTACCTCCTATTCTAAAATTATCTCAGATTTCATTTTTAGGTTGGAAAAGGCAACAATATTATGAAGGAAAAGCCATGCAGTTTTTCTCCTTTGGGTTCCAGGATGGGAAATTCCTTGATTTTTACCTGGAACTCCAGTCTCACCTCAGAAACCCTCCACCAGATTCCTTTTTAACCTGGATCTGAGCATGGGTTTCAGTTTGCCAAATGGTGCCACTCAGCTCCTTTCTCTCAATGCCTGCAGTGGTCTGACACCCCCCAGTTACTGGGCCCCTGCATACTTCACTAAAGTCCCTTCCAGATCCCATTCAGTAACTTCTGTGACTGGTTGGAAGGGTGCAGTCTCTGTGAGGTGAGAAAAGCTGTTCAAAACACAACGCCTGCACCCTGGGAAAATTCAGTCTTTGCTTGTGTTTTGTGGCAGGCCTCCTGAAGGGCAGGAGAGAGAAAGCTGTGTTCAACAAGAGTGCTGAAAGTTTGTGGCCCTGGAGACAAGACACTTTGCTTGGATGAACGGGTCCACGTCCTTGGCTGCGAAGGACTGTATTTTTTAAAAAATCTAGCAAAACTAATATAAGTGCTTCAGCATTTTGATTTCAATGCATTAGAATTTTCTGACAAATGCTATTTTTAGTGAATGAGAGTGAAAGAAATCTGTGGCTATGTGGGTCATTTGTTGTTTGGGAAATCCATTTTATATGGCATTAGTGGAAAAGTAACATCTTGGGCTACTACAACTAATAGCCTGCTTCTGCCATGTCTATTTCAAATCACAGCAGGTTCAAAGTGCAATTGGAGGACGTAAATGTCATACTTCTATTTCCATTTCAGGATCTTCATTTGTAGAATCAAAGAATCACAGAATTTCTCAAGTTGAAAGGGAGCCAAAATATCATCAAGTCCTTCTCCTCCCATGACTACCTAAAACTAAACAACATGACTAAAATCTTCATCCATGTTATAAACAGTTATGTAGTAGTTGGTTTTCTATAATTTTTCTATAATTTTATATAAACTATAATTTGTTTAGTTTAATTATAAAATTGAAATTGTTTTTAGATAATTAGTGTAAGTCTCAAATTGCTTTTAAGCGTGGTAAAATTTGTAAGTGCTTGTGGGAACGTAAAAGGAGAAATAAGGCTTTTAATGTAAAAGGCTTTTAAAAGATGGAAGTGGGCTTGCAAAAGGTGTCTTTTAAGATATGATTATTATTGCAAAATGTATATCTAAGATAGCATAAGTGAAAAGCAGAAGACCATAAAGGTAGAGTTCCAAGCTTAAAATGGCATCAGAAGAGCACCCTAGACTGCTGGTGTCTGCAACTATTGAATTGTGCAAACGCTGCAAAAATCTGAAGCAAGATTGTAGTCAACCAGCCCAAAATTGTTGGAGAGGATGAAACAAGAGAGCCTTTTAAATATTACTGCCTGGCAAAAGATTCTGAGAATATAGAAATTATAAGTGAGATTGAAATGAAAGCAACCTTTGAGATACCTTAGTTGTGACCAGTTGAATGTAATCTCCCCTGGAGGAAACAATTCCCTCTGCAAGCAGGCAGGCCTAAGAGTCAGAACAGGCCTTGCAGCTTGACAGATGGGGCCCAAAGAGTAAGATTTAGGGTTTAACACGTAAACATAGTATGGTAATGTAGTGATTCTTATAGGTTGTGTGGAAAGGTTATAAGATATGCATGCTGTAGTAGATTGGTTAATGAGAATCTGCATATTCAACACTGAAGATGTTTTATTGTATTGTAACGGGAGCTTCGCTCTCTTTTTTGCTCCGCTCTCTTTTGCTCTCTTATCTCTCTTCCCCCTTATCTCTTTGCCCGCTCCTCTTCGCGCCCTTTTCTTTCTTTGTCTCTTTGTCTTCCCTCTGCACTTCTTCACCCCCTCCTGTCTACATGCTCTCCGCTCTTAAACCTTTGTCTTTAACTCTCTTACACTTTAAGCTTCTCTTCTCTCGGCCCTGCTCTGAGCTGCGGCTGGCAGCTCGCAAAAGGGCCCTGCACCCACGCCCTTTGTAATAAACTACAATTTGTATGACTTGGCTTCAAAGAGATCTCGTCTCCATCCGTCCCAACTGTGCGTGACCCACATCACTCTAACAAAAATAAATCTGCAAAATCTTCTGAGGAGGTAACACAACTGTAACAGTATAAAAGTCTGCAGACAGAAGAGGTGGGTGTGCCTGGCTGTGGCCATGCACCCAGAGTGTGCTGTAAGTTTTGCTTTGTGATTATCCCCTATTATCATTTACTAAAACTCTTAAAAATTTAAGAGGAGTGGGCTTTGTTTCTGATATCAGTGAAGAATCTTTTCCTAATGTCCAGGCTGAACATCCGCTAATGCAGCTTCATTCCATTTACACCAGTCCTATCACTGATCCGTGGTCTCAGGATTACATAAATTTCAGGATTACCTGGTCCCAAGTGGAGAATGCAGCACTTGCTCTTGTAATATTTCATACAATTGGTGACTGCTCAGCTCTTCAGTATCCAGATCTCTCTGCAGGGCCTCTTTACCCTCAAGGGAATCCACAGATCCTCCTAGTTTAGTATCATTGGCAAGATTACTTAATTTTGGTTCCTACATTTGATTCCCCCATTCAGATGATTTATAAGAACGTTGAAGATCACTGGCTGTAAAAATGAGCCCCAGGGAGCCCCAGTGGTGGCAGGTCACCAGCCTGATGTAAACCCTTTGTCTGTAATTTTTTGAGCCATCAGCCAGCTGCTCACCCAGAGCCCTCTGGACTTATCTCCCTGTGTGCTGGACATTTTACCCTGGAGGTGAAGTGCTGAGGCCTGAACCAGGATCCTTGAGCCTCACTAACAAAGTGCTATTAGCAATATGATATAATTTTTTTGGTGAAACATGTATTCACCTTTCTGTATTTAGAATCTGGACAAGGCCAGGTCTCTTTTTCACTACCTCTATTTTTTCTCTCTTTCCTTCTTCCTTTCTCCCTCTGCTTAAAAGTTCAAGTCACTGCTGCCGCAGGCTGCCCAGAGATGGCTGTTGCCACATGTTGTTCAGAAAGGTTAAATCTGCAGAAATTCAGGCTGTTCAGAAAGGTTTGAATTGTTGCTGCTACAGACTGTTAAACTGATCATACAGTTTTAATTGCTGCAGCCTATAAATAAAACTTTCTAATTGATTTCTTGGTGTTGTTTTGCCTTAATTTAGCCCAAGGCTATTCCAAATGTTGGCTACCTCAGAGGAGGTGGTCCAGACATCCCTCTCAGGACCTGATAATTGTCTCTCAGAATAACCTTCTCCATAACTTTACCAGGCACTGAAGTGAGCCTGACAGGGTGTAATCACCGGGGTCTTCCTTCTTACCATTCTTGAAACATTGGAACAGCACTGTCATCTTCCACTTGGCCTGGAACCTTTCCAGACTCCCAAGGCTATTGAAAAACAATGCAGGGTCCTGCAATGATACTGGTCAGCTCCTTCAGTGCCTTGGAATGAATCCTGTCAAGCCCCATAGATTTCTGCTCATCCATCTGGGGCAGCCACTCTTGAACCAGTTCAAAGTTGTCTCTGAGCTATCATCCCCTCAGCTGTGGTCTTCTGTGTTGGGGTCCCAGGGCCCATCATCTGGCAAGAGATGGGCAGGATGCCAAAAGGAGCGTCTCTGGAGACCTGCTGTCCTCTCAGATAGCCTTGTTTCCTACCTCATGATTCAAGAGGAACAGAAGTGAACTTAAAACCACAGAAAATGCCTCATTGGGGCAGAAGCACAGTGCAGACACTGTATCTAGCAGTGACAGAGGGGCTGTTTTTCACAGAGAGCAGGCAATCCTGGCCACCAGCTGTGGCTTTTCATTATCTGTCCCACTAGCTCAATACCCACAATGACTGCATTTGGGAACCCTGCATCTCACCTTCAGTGTCCGTATATGGACCTACTTTCACCCTGTCCTGCCATCTGCATCCACAGCTTACTGGAGCAGAACATTCCAAAATCTTATAGTTAGCTGTGTAAATAAGCACTTGTCACTGTTTTAAACTGATCAACTAATCACAGTAAGTGTCAGTTCTTGCTGTAATAATGTCTCATCATTAATCACTGAAACACATCTGCATTAGAAAGACTGTGCTAACCTAGAGGATTTCCCACTGTTTCACTGGGAGCTCTGACATGTAACCAAGAGCAGCACTTGATTTTAAAATGCAGCTTCAAAAATCCACAGGTGCTCTGTTCAACAGAAGCAAATTCCCCATCCACCAAGAGGTGTGACTGTGGAATGATAATTACAGTACCCATGGTCATGGCATTTCAGCATCTCCACTCAGATAGCTAAAAGAAGTAAGTAATTATTTTTATTTGCAAGTCCATCCTGGAACTGGGCCACTAGATGTATCCACTGGAAACTCCTTGTGCTTTTAAGATGTTTTTAAGGAGGCAGGGAAAACTGATCACACAAGTTGCTATGGGGGGCTGGGAAGGAGAAACACAGATGATGTGAAACTGCTGAACAAAATGTATAAAGTGCACCAATGTTTCCATTTCAGTCTCCAATCTGCTGGCACAGGCTGCCAAACAAAGGGTATCAGAGTATAATCTTCCCAGCAGCTTTGGGGGTGGTTGTTGATGCCCTGTCTGTGCCAAGGATCATTTTCCTTAGTCCTTGTTTACACTGTCCTGTTGGCTTTGTCTTGCCAGGCTCAGCCCATTCACATCACAACCAGCTTTTGTTCAAAGCAAGCTTGTTACATTCCAAGGTCACAGAGCAAAGAACCCCAAGTTGTTTTCACAATAAAAAAAGAACAGAAAACTATTATTATGGTTATCTTGACCGCCCTCACTTGTGGCTTCCACTGACACGCTGCCCAGGAACTGATATGGACTGGAATGAAGAAAATTAACTCCATCCTTGATGGTGCCCAATGGTTGCAATGCCTGGTCCTGGTAGATATTTTCTGCTTTTGATGGAGGTTTTGCCTCCCATGACAGCTACATTTTCCAGGTGAATTTTGGAGAGAGTTTAACCATATATTGTCATTGAGCTATCCCTGAGTGCTTGGAAAAGAAAATCTCAGAGCTGCAAGTTCCTAGAGCTGCTCTGAACACTCTCCTTGGTACAACCCATAGAAAATCATTGCTTTCTCTCAAGTGAAGTCCACCTGGTTATGTGATCCCCCCTCATTTAAAACTCTGGTGGTTGTGTGGTGACTGACTCAGGCTCTCAAGCAGGGCATGGGCACTAATCCCCACAGGGTTTGGGGTACTTGTTCTGCTTCGTGCTTTGACAGAGTGTGTGCCTTGAAACAAAGACACAGAAAGGAAGCAAAATCAGAAAGATAAATATAAAGGACTGCTGTGACTCGAAGTAGTGTGAGAAGACTGTAGAAGGACTGCTTAGAGTAGAAAAGCTTTCCAAAATAGATAAGTAGAACAAGATATGTTTACTTGCAGCTTTTTCTTTTCACGCTGACTCCTCATGAAGTATCTTTAATGAGCTGGGAAATTTCTACAACCTCACCAGCTGTGAAAGAATTCTATTACAGGGATATCAGGATGTTTTGTTACCCAAGTAAGCATGCAGATAAGCCCTTCCCACCAGCCAATTATTTTTCACTTTGCCCGCATCAGAGCTCTGCCTGCACATCCTTGTGGCTGGCTGCCATTCCACCTCACTGTTCAGAGTCAACCTCATAAAGCTCACCCAGCAGTGGCAGGGTGCCACCAGTTATCTTAATATCTTCTGTTTCAGTTTCTGCACATAGAGGCTGAGCAAGAATCTCAGTAAAGTGTGGTGACTCTGTGCAGGCTGCAGAAGAAATGAAAGCAAAGGTACTGGGAGAGATAAAAGAGTCATGGGTGGGTGTGCTTATCAGAGTTGCAAAGTAATATGCTGCCAAGGAGGTGTATTTGTGTATCTACAAGCTTGTTTTTATATGCATTATTGCATTATTGTGCATACACATATCTGTAAATATCTGTAAGCATCTTCATGAGTGTGTCCTCGTAGGTTCATACATAAACACATTTTAGCCTTCTTTAAATGTGGAGGTCACAGAATAAATCTCAAAAGTCTCTGTGTGGTTTTTCTTTCCATAAAAAAATTATAGATACCTACTGAGAAAACTCCATTAAATCCAAGTAAACACATAGTGGATTTTCCTTTTACTGTCAAATGTGTCAGCAGCAGAACACTTGAACTAACACAGGATTTACCATTTCAAATTAAGTCCAGGAGGCAGCCTGTTAGTGGAGGCTGAGACCTAAGCCTCTGTGGCATAAGCCCCAGGATTTTGTCACATTTAAATTTAACCTTTCTCTTTGCTTCCAGACTTCCACTTGGTGATTCTCACCTCTTTCCAATACATCATCCAGCTAGAGAACAGACACCTATAAAATCCTCAGAGATTTGCAAATTAGGATTTTAGCTGACTCAAGCCTTGTCCCTTTTTGTCTTCTTTGATGTCTGATTTAACTTTCCTTCTGTGCTCCTCTTTCTCCTCTAACCTGTCCATCTTCCTAAATTTCTTCCATTTGTTTCCACTTCTAGGACTCTGTCTTAGCCCAAATTTTTTATCAGATGCGCATCTTGGGTTTTGTGTGTCAGATAAGCTAAACGATGCTTGAGAAAAGGGAGTGTAATAGTCATGCTGCAGACCTGATTTGCTGCAATCTCTTTCCTGGGTGACACCTGAAGGGACCTAGCTCCCTGATGCTCTGTCCTCTCTGTCACCCAGTGTGCATCCTGGAGGCCCTTTGTAAAATGTTCTGAAGAAACTGTGATGCTTTTAGGTCATTTTCCCTGCTGAATCTCATCATATATATACAGCATGTCTCTACTACCACCAAAGGGAATATTCTCATGAAGGTCTAAGGAACNGGCTTTGTCTTGCCAGGCTCAGCCCATTCACATCACAACCAGCTTTTGTTCAAAGCAAGCTTGTTACATTCCAAGGTCACAGAGCAAAGAACCCCAAGTTGTTTTCACAATAAAAAAAGAACAGAAAACTATTATTATGGTTATCTTGACCGCCCTCACTTGTGGCTTCCACTGACACGCTGCCCAGGAACTGATATGGACTGGAATGAAGAAAATTAACTCCATCCTTGATGGTGCCCAATGGTTGCAATGCCTGGTCCTGGTAGATATTTTCTGCTTTTGATGGAGGTTTTGCCTCCCATGACAGCTACATTTTCCAGGTGAATTTTGGAGAGAGTTTAACCATATATTGTCATTGAGCTATCCCTGAGTGCTTGGAAAAGAAAATCTCAGAGCTGCAAGTTCCTAGAGCTGCTCTGAACACTCTCCTTGGTACAACCCATAGAAAATCATTGCTTTCTCTCAAGTGAAGTCCACCTGGTTATGTGATCCCCCCTCATTTAAAACTCTGGTGGTTGTGTGGTGACTGACTCAGGCTCTCAAGCAGGGCATGGGCACTAATCCCCACAGGGTTTGGGGTACTTGTTCTGCTTCGTGCTTTGACAGAGTGTGTGCCTTGAAACAAAGACACAGAAAGGAAGCAAAATCAGAAAGATAAATATAAAGGACTGCTGTGACTCGAAGTAGTGTGAGAAGACTGTAGAAGGACTGCTTAGAGTAGAAAAGCTTTCCAAAATAGATAAGTAGAACAAGATATGTTTACTTGCAGCTTTTTCTTTTCACGCTGACTCCTCATGAAGTATCTTTAATGAGCTGGGAAATTTCTACAACCTCACCAGCTGTGAAAGAATTCTATTACAGGGATATCAGGATGTTTTGTTACCCAAGTAAGCATGCAGATAAGCCCTTCCCACCAGCCAATTATTTTTCACTTTGCCCGCATCAGAGCTCTGCCTGCACATCCTTGTGGCTGGCTGCCATTCCACCTCACTGTTCAGAGTCAACCTCATAAAGCTCACCCAGCAGTGGCAGGGTGCCACCAGTTATCTTAATATCTTCTGTTTCAGTTTCTGCACATAGAGGCTGAGCAAGAATCTCAGTAAAGTGTGGTGACTCTGTGCAGGCTGCAGAAGAAATGAAAGCAAAGGTACTGGGAGAGATAAAAGAGTCATGGGTGGGTGTGCTTATCAGAGTTGCAAAGTAATATGCTGCCAAGGAGGTGTATTTGTGTATCTACAAGCTTGTTTTTATATGCATTATTGCATTATTGTGCATACACATATCTGTAAATATCTGTAAGCATCTTCATGAGTGTGTCCTCGTAGGTTCATACATAAACACATTTTAGCCTTCTTTAAATGTGGAGGTCACAGAATAAATCTCAAAAGTCTCTGTGTGGTTTTTCTTTCCATAAAAAAATTATAGATACCTACTGAGAAAACTCCATTAAATCCAAGTAAACACATAGTGGATTTTCCTTTTACTGTCAAATGTGTCAGCAGCAGAACACTTGAACTAACACAGGATTTACCATTTCAAATTAAGTCCAGGAGGCAGCCTGTTAGTGGAGGCTGAGACCTAAGCCTCTGTGGCATAAGCCCCAGGATTTTGTCACATTTAAATTTAACCTTTCTCTTTGCTTCCAGACTTCCACTTGGTGATTCTCACCTCTTTCCAATACATCATCCAGCTAGAGAACAGACACCTATAAAATCCTCAGAGATTTGCAAATTAGGATTTTAGCTGACTCAAGCCTTGTCCCTTTTTGTCTTCTTTGATGTCTGATTTAACTTTCCTTCTGTGCTCCTCTTTCTCCTCTAACCTGTCCATCTTCCTAAATTTCTTCCATTTGTTTCCACTTCTAGGACTCTGTCTTAGCCCAAATTTTTTATCAGATGCGCATCTTGGGTTTTGTGTGTCAGATAAGCTAAAAGATGCTTGAGAAAAGGGAGTGTAATAGTCATGCTGCAGACCTGATTTGCTGCAATCTCTTTCCTGGGTGACACCTGAAGGGACCTAGCTCCCTGATGCTCTGTCCTCTCTGTCACCCAGTGTGCATCCTGGAGGCCCTTTGTAAAATGTTCTGAAGAAACTGTGATGCTTTTAGGTCATTTTCCCTGCTGAATCTCATCATATATATACAGCATGTCTCTACTACCACCAAAGGGAATATTCTCATGAAGGTCTAAGGAACATGGTGTTTAAAGGAGGCATAAGTAAGTGTCTGTCCACCATTCTATGTACCTTTTGCCGTGTATGTTCCTCCAAAATGCATTCAGGTTCACAGGGCATACAAGTGAGAGTGGTGGTTATTAAAAAAAAAAAATTCGTTTTCCTGGAGTGCTTGAGATATATTCAGATGTTACCAATAGCTCAGCATCATAAACTACCTCTGCATTCATCTCTTGCATTACCTTAAGCAGTTTATGTAAGGAGACATAATTGACTGCATGAGAAGTAGAATAAAAATTTTTACCTCAGTTGTTTGAGTAATACAAGACTCCACCTATATAGATAAGCCTTGCTACAGGCATGTAGCAATTTAAAGGGATACTGGATTGCTGCTGATTGCTCATAAAAATCAAAGAACAGGTGTCTCACCTAGTTGTATGATCCTTATGAAGGTCTTCATCCTCCTGTTGACTCACTGAAGCCTAGTCCCCACAAACAGAATGTGCAAGTTCTTCTAGAAGTATGAAAATACTTCTTATAGAAGTATGAAAAGAAGCAACTACTAAATTGAGAAGGGATTAGTCTTCTCATATTTGGCTAGCAGAGCAATATTTCCAATATTTTTTTTCATTTTGGCTTTTCATCATCTCATACAGCACATTCAGCTTCCTGCAAACACCTGAAAGTGTTGCATTGCTGATTCCTTGCTTGGACATTTTTCCTTCTCCACTTTCTGTGGCACATTGCTGGTTTTCTGTTAGCAACTACTGCTGCTAATCAAGACAGTCCTTGCAGACTAATCAGACTAATCATCTCTAAGCCGAATTCACCTCTGCTTATTTGTAAATATGTACTGTAAGGACGGGGCAGTGAAGGGAGTTCTGCAGCACCAAGCATTCCTCTCTCAACGAGGATCACACCCATGAACTCAAAACCATATTAGCCAATCATGGTTTTGTTTCAGCAATCTCTTGAGTGTTTGAGTTGCTCCCCTTCACTCTTCTATGGTAGGAAATAATGCAACCACCAGGGAACAGTTCTGTGCTGACAAGTGAGGAGTGACCTGTTGGCACTGCCTGATGCCTGCCACAACCACTCTTCTCCTTGGCAGAGAGTCCTGCCAGTGCCTGAATCCCCAGCCCCTCTGAACTTCACCGTTCGTGTACACTTCCAGGTTGCTCCCTGCCCTGGTGGAAAACTGAACACTTTTTAACAACAGAATACTGAGAGCTTGCTGTAGAGTATACAAATAAATCACGCCCTTAGCTTTAAAATCCCACATCCGGCTTGGCACCGAGGAAGGCAATCTCTACATTGTGCATCAGGCCCAAAATAATTTTGTCACAAAACCAGAAAAAAATGTGAGTGACAGAGACTGACACTACCTAAGGCATTCTTTTGTAATCCCTTTCCTCTGCAAGCCAGTTTTGGGTGTGTCAGAGGAAAGCTTCTCACTAGAAACAAGCATTGTTTCAGTAATTTTTCAGGTTAAATCGGAAATATTCTTTTGCTGCATCTTGTGAGAGTTACAGAACTGATCACAGTGAGGTGATGCCCAATTCATAATGCTGAGCAGATTTCTCGGGGCACTGGAAGATGCCTGCTCTATTTGCATCAATGAACTGATATCATGACCAATAGCTTCTGCAGATACTCCACAGGTGGCTCAGGTCTTGCTCTCATTGTCCACATGAGTACAGAGATCTTCTCAGTTGGGATATTTCAAAAATATCTGGGTGTTCCCTCACAACAAGGTGTCCACTTCCAAACTCTCCTGGCTGGTGGGAAGCTTGCTTAGAGTCAGCCTGAGAGTGGCTGCCCAGTCAGTGACCGCAGCTCAGAGGTCACACACATGGAGTGTCTGCTTGATTCTGTGAGGACTCAGGCTCAAGGGGGTGTCAGCAGTGCTTGGAACTTCATGGGAGAAGTCCCACCGAGGGAAATGGCAGTGACCACCATCACCTGCTGCAGTTCCACAGGCTCGCGGGTTCTGCACATGATGTCTTCTGTTTCCTCTTTCCACTGGGCTCTGCTCAACTTCCTCATGGCATCTGGGTGTCAGAAAAGTGACGTGCCATGCCACAGCTGTGTGGCTTGATGCCATTTGTGTAGATGCTTTTCTCTCTCATCACATTGGGGTGACTAGAGAAGATTTGCTGTTCTGTTCTGGAACCAGAGTTTAAAAAGAAATGTAATTTCTGCCTGCACTTCAAAAAGTGGCTCACCTGTTAGGTACCTGAAA
>WBNQ01009920.1:34289-46685 GCA_013401375.1 Spizella passerina
TGGATTTTTACAAAATAAATAAGTAGCCTTGATCACCTGCAACTGTTTTCCTCTACACCCTCAGCTGGGAAGGGATGAATAAGTCATGGGGCCAAAGCTGCTTGCCACTATGGAAGAAAAAATATGTATAATCAGGCAGGTCTGTGTTGCCACCCTGTATGTATTTGTTACCCTCCTTTCTGTACAGGTATTTTTGTCCTTGACACTGATTTTTTTTTTTTTTTTTAGTTTTTTAGAAACTTACAGATTAAGTAAATATGGGAAGTCGGTTGTGGAAATGTTTTTGCCTGGATTGCCAAGATTATGAGTACCAATGAGAAAATGGCTCAAGCTTTGCCTGTTCTCATAGAAATGGTTTGGAAAATTTAAAGGGATAAGACATTTGATTCTGCTCTTTGATTAGTCAGGAAAAGCAGATTCAGTACAGCTGAAATCAGGGAATTTAAACTTGAGTATTTACACAATCAACCATAATGTGCTAAACTGAACAAGGATTTGTGAACAAAATGGTTTAAACAACCATCAAGTTCAACTTCCAGGTAGGAGTCCACATCTCCTGCATCNGCTCTTAGGAATGGGAGATGCCTGCTCTATTTGCATCAATGAACTGATATCATGACCAATAGCTTCTGCAGATACTCCACAGGTGGCTCAGGTCTTGCTCTCATTGTCCACATGAGTACAGAGATCTTCTCAGTTGGGATATTTCAAAAATATCTGGGTGTTCCCTCACAACAAGGTGTCCACTTCCAAACTCTCCTGGCTGGTGGGAAGCTTGCTTAGAGTCAGCCTGAGAGTGGCTGCCCAGTCAGTGACCGCAGCTCAGAGGTCACACACATGGAGTGTCTGCTTGATTCTGTGAGGACTCAGGCTCAAGGGGGTGTCAGCAGTGCTTGGAACTTCATGGGAGAAGTCCCACTGAGGGAAATGGCAGTGACCACCATCACCTGCTGCAGTTCCACAGGCTCGCGGGTTCTGCACATGATGTCTTCTGTTTCCTCTTTCCACTGGGCTCTGCTCAACTTCCTCATGGCATCTGGGTGTCAGAAAAGTGACGTGCCATGCCACAGCTGTGTGGCTTGATGCCATTTGTGTAGATGCTTTTCTCTCTCATCACATTGGGGTGACTAGAGAAGATTTGCTGTTCTGTTCTGGAACCAGAGTTTAAAAAGAAATGTAATTTCTGCCTGCACTTCAAAAAGTGGCTCACCTGTTAGGTACCTGAAAGGAAATCTTGTACTCAAGGCCAGATCAGTTTCTGAGTGGGATCACCCCCATTTGCAGTTCTTTGCTGCCAGAGGCTTGCTTTCAGCTTCAGCCAGCTGGATAGTACAAATGTGAAGAAAGTCACCATAAGGAAATGCTCAGCTAATCAGCAGCATTACTAGGGCCCAAAGATCAGTGTTATGATTCAGGAATAGAAACTGAAACTAATGTAAGGCTTATAAATGCACACTGGTCTCCCAGGAAGCAATACACAAATCCAGAAATACCCATGGCTGCTGTCAGTGCCAGAGGTAAGTACATTTATGTGAATGGCAGGCCTATTACTCGATAATCAAAAAATTTACTGTAGTTGTATCTAAAGAACTGGAGTGTAGACACAAATGTGTGTTGTTGGCACGAGGATACATAGGAGACAGATGTGGATTTGTGTTTTATGTCTTTGAGTACATTACTGTATCTTGAGTCTTAGGGTCAGCTTCAAACTATTAACATAATTTTTTAACCTTGTTATGGCAAGAAGAATTCAAAATCCAAAAGAACTTTTACTGAGAAAAGAGATCTCAAAGGCATTTAAGAATGGAGCAATTTAGTTAGCTTATGTATTAATCTATTTTATTTTCATTGTGATAAATAACTAGAATATTCTTCTTAAAGAAACAGGGCAATAAGGCTGTGCTAGTAGTTGATCCCATCTCTGTTGATGTGGAAAACTATTTTCTTCATGTTAAAATGTAATTTTACTTGGTATAATTCAGAATTTCTCATCTTCAAGAGCTAAGCTGCAGAAAAAATGCCTTTAGTATCCTAATTCTAAGGATATTTAAAAAGAAGTCTTTATTATATTATGCATAATTCATAAAAACAAAAATGGAAAATAAAATTATTTATTTTTATTTTATATATAATTNTTCCCAGCAAGGCTGTTTTATAGAGTTTTTAATGCCTTAGGCAGAGGTGCCCCTTTTGTCACTCTGCATATGTATGAAGTTTCTTTTCACTGTGCAGGGTTGGACAATCGCTGTTTCTTGGATGGTTGCAGGCCCTGATCATGTCAAGAGAAGTTGGGTATTCAGATGTATGTTCTTGATGGTTTCTGTTATCTTGATTGATGACACTTATCAAGTACTGATCGTCCTTGGGTGTTCCCCTGTGGTTCCAGAGGCATCCCATCTCTGCACCATCCAGGTCTTTTTACTTGTTAACGAGGCATTCTTTTCCTCCTGCCACCAGGAGTGTCGCAACTTCGGTGTGGTAATCTGTCTCTGGGTTGTCTGTGGTCAGAGGCTCGTTGGATGTTTAATTTATTTTACAATTTTGGTTTTTATACATTTCCCCAGTAAGCATGAATTATTTCACATTGCATATTACAGGGAGGATTAGTGAGTGCAAAAATGTCACTCTCTTCTGCCTTATTTCTTCCCCAGTCTTCCCCTGTACAGCAGCAGGACCAGCATGGTCATTTCCTCTTGCCAAATCTGAACATGGAGGGTTGGAGGTTTCTCTAGCTATGCACACCTCCTTTATGTGCAGTGTAAAATCATGTCCCTCCTAGAATACACATGCAGATCAGCTTGCCAGCTGCATCAAGTAATTGATTTCCCTTGGTAGCGGGAGAAGAGTAGAAAACTTGTCTAAAGGACACTTTCAGATGATGCCTCACAGAAGATGTCTCTTGCCTTTTTGTTGTGTATATCTTGCTTGCCTGGTAATGTTTGTCTGTAAAAACAGTCCAGAGAAGCAGCTCACAAAAAGGAATGTATATTTGAAGAGATGAACCTCACACACCTGTGTGGATATTTACCACTGGAGTGTGGAGCTATGAAACCCACTGGATCAAATGTAATCTTAAAGGACATTTACTTAATATTGGGGATGCTGTCCCTGGGATTATAGCACCAGAGCATTGTCAGAAGCTCTGGCCATCCTATCAACACTAAGATCAATATGAAACTGCTAAATGTTAGAGTGTTCACTCCAGCTTTTCCCTTATCATTTGGATAAGTCAGACAGATTCATGATTGAAGCAACTTGTCTTACCAAAGCTGTGTTCTCAAGCATAAGGCTGCCAAAAGGAGAGCCTGACCAGCNGAAATCAGGGAATTTAAACTTGAGTATTTACACAATCAACCATAATGTGCTAAACTGAACAAGGATTTGTGAACAAAATGGTTTAAACAACCATCAAGTTCAACTTCCAGGTAGGAGTCCACATCTCCTGCATCCCAGAGTGCCTATCCTGCTGTGCTGTGATTACTTATTGACCCCTTTTAGAGAAAAGAGATTTGAGAGGGTGCGTATAGAACTGAAAGGTGTCTGGACAGAAAGGGCTGAGGCAATTTTGTTTTCTGACCTGCTCTCCTCAGTGATTCACAAATCTTTTCTACACAGGTCCCTCATCCAGAGAGAACAACCAAGGGTAAGAGATGTAGCTCTGCCACTCACTGCTGCCTGAGCCACTTGGCAATTTCCAGAGACACCCTTTTGCCTTGTTTTATTCTTACTATCCCTTTCCTCAATATTACTTCTCCAGTTGCCTTACTGCTTTGACTGGTGCTGATCTCTGAGGGACAATGAGTTTGCTTACCCACCCAACAGTTCTTGAGGAGTTGCTGGGGGTGTTCTGAAGCTTTCATCAAATTCCAGCTCTAGATCGCTAAATCGCAACATTCCTCAAGCTGCTCATTTCTGATGGGAAAAGCTGGGAGCGGGAGTCCTGGCTGACATTGAGAGTAGGCAATGCACAATGGGACCAAACATCATTGAAGTGCTGGGATCACAGTACTGCTGGTACTCTTCTTCAGGTGGAAGATGCAGCCAAGAGACTTCCAGAGAAATTATTCACCTAGACAAAATGGACGGGTGTACCTGCTGTATGAAATCAGGTGGAGAAGTGGTTCCATCTGGAGGAACTGGTGCTTTAACAATCCTGAACAACATGCTGAAGTCAACTTCCTGGAAAATCATTTCAATAACACACAAACTCCTTGCTCCATCACCTGGTTCCTTTCCACTAGTCCCTGTGGAAACTGCTGCAGAAGGATTCTGGAGTTCCTGAGGTCACACCCTAATGTGACTTTGGTAATTTGTGCAGCCAAGCTGTTCAGGCACCTCGATATCCGGAACCGACAAGGTCTCCGCAGTCTGATGATGAATGGAGTCGCTATACATATCATGAACCTTGAAGGTAACCCAGATACTCTGTCTAAGTGTGGATTGAAAGTTCTGGGATTATGTGCACTCTTAGTTTGTAACAGAGGTGATGGCTGGCTTTGGGGAGTGTTATAAATGATCAATGAGAAAGCCAAATTAATTACTGCAAAGCATTTTATTTTCGCGACTGAAAACACAGTCCTCGAAAGCCACAGCCAAAGAGTCAGCGTTGATCCTGGGATCGGCGTTGGGTGAACCAAGATCTGACCTCTATCGCAGCAGACCTCCCTCTGTTCACGAATGTTCCCAGCAAGGCTGTTTTATAGAGTTTTTAATGCCTTAGGCAGAGGTGCCCCTTTTGTCACTCTGCATATGTATGAAGTTTCTTTCACTGTGCAGGGTTGGACAATCGCTGTTTCTTGGATGGTGGCAGGCCCTGATCATGTCAGGAGAAGTTGGGTATTCAGATGTATGTTCTTGATGGTTTCTGTTATCTTGATTGATGACACTTATCAAGTACTGATCGTCCTTGGGTGTTCCCGTGTGGTTCCAGAGGCATCCCATCTCTGCACCATCCAGGTCTTTTTACTTGTTAACGAGGCATTCTTTCCTGCTGCCACTAGGAGTGTCGCAACGTCGTGTGGTAATCTGTCTCTGGGTTGTCCGTGGTCAGAGGCTCGTTGGATGTTTAATTTATTTTACAATTTTGGTTTTTATACATTTCCCCAGTAAGCATGAATTATTTCACATTGCATATTACAGGGAGGATTAGTGAGTGCAAAAATGTCACTCTCTTCTGCCTTATTTCTTCCCCAGTCTTCCCCTGTACAGCAGCAGGACCAGCATGGTCATTTCCTCTTGCCAAATCTGAAATGGAGGGTTGGAGGTTTCTCTAGCTATGCACACCTCCTTTATATGCAGTGTAAAATCATGTCCCTCCTAGAATACACATGCAGATCAGCTTGCCAGCTGCATCAAGTAATTGATTTCCCTTGGTAGCGGGAGAAGAGTAGAAAACTTGTCTAAAGGACACTTTCAGATGATGCCTCACAGAAGATGTCTCTTGCCTTTTTGTTGTGTATATCTTGCTTGCCTGGTAATGTTTGTCTGTAAAAACAGTCCAGAGAAGCAGCTCACAAAAAGGAATGTATATTTGAAGAGATGAACCTCACACACCTGTGTGGATATTTACCACTGGAGTGTGGAGCTATGAAACCCACTGGATCAAATGTAATCTTAAAGGACATTTACTTAATATTGGGGATGCTGTCCCTGGGATTATAGCACCAGAGCATTGTCAGAAGCTCTGGCCATCCTATCAACACTAAGATCAATATGAAACTGCTAAATGTTAGAGTGTTCACTCCAGCTTTTCCCTTATCATTTGGATAAGTCAGACAGATTCATGATTGAAGCAACTTGTCTTACCAAAGCTGTGTTCTCAAGCACAAGGCTGCCAAAAGGAGAGCCTGACCAGCTCTGACTGCCTGTCCCACTTCCCTTTTCACTCCTGCCACTTGCTGATTCCTTCTCTCTTGGCTTTATGCCAGAGCATGCTATTTGTGATAAGGGTTACCCAAGCCACCACAATGATCAATTTCTCTCTCTGGCAATTCATTTTTAGACATATTGCTACTCTGTAGAGTTTTGGTTCCCTTTTCCACTAACTTATTTGTGTAGTTATTTGTGCACACCTTGTATGAATATCTTTGTCCTTTACTGTATTCTTACTGAGAAAGAAATGACTCACTGACATATTAATGAAGAAAGAACTGGGCATCCTTTCATCAGGAGTGACTGAGTATCTCTCTTCTTAGATTACAGGTACTGTTGGAGAAATTTTGTTGCACACCAACTTGGAGAAGATGATTATTGGCCCCAGAACGTCACTTTATACTTCATTCTGAATAGCATAGAACTCTTACATATCTTTTTGGTAAGTAGACACCTGAAAAAAACACTAGGAGCAAAAATAAATGCAAAAAATCCAAGGAAAAGGAGATTTGGATGATTCCAGCGATGGTGTTAGCAGAAATGATAGTAGGAAAAATAAGCATAGGCTTGAAGCTTCATAAACAGAGAGCCAAGCAGGCAAGAGATTGCCAGAGGACTATGCTGCCACATTGTGCCTTTTTGTCCAGGAGCAGAGAAGAGAAGAGATTGAGCACTACTCTCAGATTTTAACTAAGAAAAGGGTACATTATTTCAACCTTTTGCATGAATCAGCTACCAGTTCATTAGCTTGCAGCTTACCTAAGCTATTTGACCCCAGAAACTCCTTCAGCTCTGTAATCATTATTCAGGTATTCTCTTTCTGCCTCAGGACAGGGTCATGGATTTCAGTTAAGTTCTGAGCAAGTTCAAAAGCCCAGATGGGTGGATTTACCTTCAGGATCAGAGTTTACATATTAGAGTACAATAGGACCAAGATCTGCTTTCCATTTTTCTTGCAATCCATACAACTGCAGAAGTTATTTGTACAGCCTGATATCCTACTCAGAAAGAGGAAGTGGTCTACTGAACAGGAGAGCAGACCAGGACTGGAGTAAACTGTGGGGCTCAGCCACCCTTTGTAGGGCAAACAAGTTCTTGCTTGAACTGGTCCCTCTGTGCAGAATGGATGGCAGGAGGCAGAGGAAGGGATGCACAAAACTGCTGGCAGGAATTTAGCGTCATTGACGCAAACCTAACCCATTTGTAGGGTTGCCTTGTTTTATTTCTGGCTGAGGAAAAGGTACACATTCACCTCATTTCAGTTCCATCTACCCCAAACATTACACAGGACTTTCAGTACCTCAAGACCTGACCTTTCCTGAGTAAGACGTTTCTTGCCTGAGTAAGACGTTCAGGTGACAGGATACACAGTCAGTAGCAGTGTCCAGTCAATCAGCTGATCTAACTAAGTGCTTTATGCAATGTAATGGTTTAGGAGACGTTTTCCCCTTGGCTTTCAGCCTTTCTGAGTCTCCTAATGCCTGAGATGATTAAATAATTTAGCAGCTTACGCACGGTCCGGGCATGGTGCGATGCCTGCCGGGAGCTGAGCAGAGCTGGCTGCTCCGTGCTGCTCAGTGCTGACAAACTGCTGCTGACTCAGCGCGGGCCCCTGCAGTGGTACAAGGGGAATCTGCCCTTCAGGCCTTGGTTTTAAAGAGCCAGCTAACTAATTGCCTGTCCCAGCAAGGCAACCTTGATGGTTTCTGCAGAGTCCTGCCAGCTGGGAGCCTGCTGGAAGTCAGGCACTTGCTCAACTACCCTGCTGTCTCAGCTAAACACAACCCACCCCTCAAATGAATGTGCACAGGGACCATCATCAGTCATTCTAACCACCAACCCTCCACAGAAGGAATGGGAATGTCTGTGTGCTCAGCCCCTTTGAACATCCTGCTGTGTTTTACTAATAATGCAGAGGTGTAATGAGGTGAGTGAGTTCCAGGCATGTGCTCCACAGAAACACACACGGTTGCATCAAGCCCTGGCCTCACTGGCAGAAGAAAAACACTGAGGAACCAGAGGGGATTTGGTGGAGTCCCACTGCAAAGGGCAGGGGATGGGGGCACTTGCCCTGCAAGGAGAGGCTGAGTGAACAGGCTTTCCTTGACCTATAGAGAAGGTGGCTAAGTGGGAGCTTAGTGCAAACCTGCAGTTTTCCACTACATAAAGGCAGTAAAGACATAGCCAAACTCTTCTCAGTGATGCACAGAGAGAAAACAAGGTGACACACACAAGCTGCAGTGAGGGAAATTCCAGCAGGATGGAAGGAAAACTGACAATGATGCTGTACTGGAGCATGGTGAGGCTGTCACCTCCATCCCTGGAGACACTGAGAACTTCCCTCTGAGCTGCCAGGTCCAGCCTTGGAGTTGGCCATGCTGCAAACATGGTGTGCGACTAGAAACCTCTGGAGGGGCCTTTCTAACACCCCAAAAAGTCTGCCTTTCCACAGGATCCAACTCCACTTCCCCTGCATTCAGCTGTGCAAGTTGCCACCTTTTAAATGTTTCTGGCTGTAAATGGTCTGTATTTCTAGGAGTGGCGTACATGGCACAGTAAATTATGAGGTGCTGCCCTGTTGTCTGGAAAAATGTATCTTGAGGGAGATTATTTAACTCATTGAAGGAGGATCAGAGTGATATCTGGGAGCAGATGCATTGTTTTCAAATTCTCTATCACGCTGAAGAGACAGCTTAAGCTTTTGGTACCAAAATTTTAATTTTTTTTTTTTCTTGCTCCCTAGGAGCTTCCTCCATTTCTGGCAAACTGAATGCTAACAAGCCTCACCACCATGCTTTCAAGCCAGTTTGTGCATCAATACAAGACCAGAAAAGCCAGTCGCTGGCAGTCTTTTCTTCTGCAGCCTTGCTAACTTCCTTGCTCCCACCAGAGAAGACCCTTATCACTGTCTGGCCATTGCTAAGCATTGAACAGAACAGAAGGAGTGCATGAGAAGCCATCGGGAAGTGGGGATGGAGACCATGCCCCGCAATCAGGCCTTCCATGTCTGCAGATTCTTCAATCAGATTCTGCAAGGGTCCTTCCATGTCTGCAGATTCTGCAAGGGTCCAGCATGTAATATATTTCATGCTCTGATCTGTTCCAAAAAAGTAATCAGCTGTGCATTCTTGCTTTCAGAATTTCTTATGAAGATCTCTTTTATGGTTATGTGTATATGTTTCAGAATATATTTCATACTATTAGAGTATTTATGCAATACTGTAGTAATACTTCATTTTAAGGTTTTATTTATGAGTGTAAACTTTATTTATGACTGTAAAACCAGTGTAACAAAAGGGAAGATGTCAACATTGTGGAAACTTTGCTTTTCTTGTTCCCCTCCTTGGTAGACATCCTTCCCTTGTAATTCCACACTCTGGAGACATAGGTGTTCATTGCAAACTGGGGAAACAAAGTAAAAAGTCTCTGCTTTTCCAGCTGGAAACACAGAGTGGAAGGGTGAAATAGGAGATTTTGAAAGCTCTGAGCTCTCTCTACTGGAAGAAGGCAAAAAAGAAGTTACAGTTGTGTTGGGTCTTGCAGCAGTTTTGAATTTGAATAGCAAAAAAATGTAGATCATCTGAATGAATCATGTAGGGAGCTCCATGTGTCATGATTCCCAGCCTCTTCAAGCAGGAGGCCCACTGTGTGATCCCACTGGGGAATGCGCTGGTACTGGGATCTGCAACATGCACAAATGATGACTCGAAGAACAAGGCAGGGGCTGGTGGGAACTGTGCCCATCTCTTCCAGTTTATTTATGCTTGTAGCATCCTCTGGCCGTGCAAAAATCTCCAGATGTTTAGCAGACCATTGAGACAGCCAGAAAAGCTGCAGGCTGAGGAAGCAGCTCCAGTCCCCACAGTGTGGGAGTGTATCTAAGGCTGAGCTGGGGAGTGTCTCCTACGTTAGACAAATAAGACAACTCCAAACACTGTATAGCACAGCTAAACTGTTCTTCCCCCTGTCCAGGGCCTCATATTGGATGTCACATGCTCTCTTTTTGGACATTATGGTGTTTGCTCCTTGTTTACTTAGGGAGCAATCAAATCACTTGATCAACATGCAGCTTAGTGCAGCAGGGTCCATAACCATTCGTGCCCAGGGCTCAGCCCTTTCCACTGAAGGCAGGAGGACAAACACTCTCTGGTCTGTTTGGAAGCTTGCCAGTTCCAAGTCAGCCCAGCGAAGTTTTTCACACTAGTTTTATATGCCAGAGTGAATTTGCAATCTGCTGTATCTCTGCTGTGCCCCTACTGGCATGTGAAGCCTAGAGGAGGGTCTACCACACTTGTAGCCTTTAAAGGTAATCACAGAAGGCAGCTGGTCTGCCCTCATCTTCTCCTGGCCCTCTGGACTGGTAAAAGCATTGTGCCAGCTTGCAGAGTGGGATAGCTCTTAAGTGTGAATTAATGACAAGATTATAGTGGGGAGACATCAACACCCTCCCTGTGCTGGAACTTGGGTGCGACAGCAGCAGCAGCAATGGAGTTTTAGCTATATCTGATGTGGGTTTGGAAGCCTGAGGGGAAACCTGCCTGAGACAAAGTGTATGAGAGGTTTAAAAGCCAAAGGCAGCCTCCAGAATCCTTGCCACCCTTTGGTGCCTTCCCATCTGCTATGACCTCTGCTCTTGCAGCAACCCACTTTCTCCTTGCCCAGCAGGGTCTCTGCTCGTCATTGCTCACATTGTCTGAACCAGGGTCTCTTCTCTGCCAAATCCCTTCATCTTTCCTCTGCGAACCAAATCTGACTTCCATCACTGTGAATATTTAATACATATGTGAAGAAATAATGACATTTCTGCTCCTAGGAATGCTAAAGGGTCAGCACCAGGGAGAGTAGAAAAACGTACTCAAAGACAATGCTGGACACAAACACATGTAGACTGAAAACCCCCTGAAGGGACAAGCAGCAAGGAAGATTCTATGACCCTGAAACCCCTTTCTATCCTGATTTCCAAGTGCGAGCACGCAGCAGAGGAGGAGAAAAGGAGGGAGAAGCCATGCTTGTGTTTGCAAGGGTCTGGAGTGTGCCTTTGCATTGTTCAATGGTAATCTGTTTCTCATTACTGCAAAGTCCAAGGACACCATGTACTGACCTGGAGGAAGGCTGTGTGCAGCTGTGGGAATGATGTCAGTGTCCTGCTCTTCTCTGGACATGTTCTGGGGCTGTTCAGAGACAGGCTTTGGGAGCTGTTTGCAGCATGGGTCAGCATCCCTTCAAGGCAACACCCTCAGCAGGACGGCAGACACCCCGTGCACCAGGAGATGGCAGCCATGCCCAGCTGTCCACACCAGCTGCCATCCCATTTTCTTGTTTCCTCTTATCAAGGACTCCACAGCTACCTGGATGCGCTTGAGTTCAGAGTTTATTGCTGCAAACCATGCAGTGTTGATCAAACGAGACTGGGGTTTTCAGCCAGCACCAAGGCCCCTTGTCTGGCTGTTCCCCACAGTTTGGGGAGGAAATGCTCTCCCAGAAATCACAAGCGCCCATTTCCCACAGCTCAGGCAGCTGGGATTGCAGGTATATTTGCCACAGTCCCCTTGAGAGCTTAGCTTTTGCCCAGGTGCATATAAAGAAGGGAGACACCTAGAATAGCGCACCCACAATCTCCATAAGGCTGTAAAGATGAGTGGTTCTCAAAAATATATAATCAGTAGTGAAATGTTCACTATATAAACAGTCTCCAAAGCGAGAAAAATATCTTGGGTTAATAAAGTAATGTTACTGCATAACAGTCACCCTCCAGGGAGTTACTCTTGGCAGAGACACCTAAAGCGTTTGAGGCTGAAATAATTTAGAAAGCCAAATTAAAGAATATCTTGTAACAAACAATATGAATTGGTATTTGTGAACAGAAAAAATGCAGTTAAAACAATCTTGTGTGCAAAAGAGCTAAATTCCTATAGCTGAACCACATGGATTAACTCTAGAGTCCACTCTGAATTTAATCAGATTTATGTTCAAAAGAATTTAAATATAGGATGTATTCCTAATATAGCTCATGATTCTTTGCATTTACTCATTACATTTTTTTCTCCTCCTGTACAATGTCAGCTGTTGTCGTGTTTCAACAAGTATCTTCAACTCAGTGTTAGTCAAAATTTAATCAAAAGCTTGTATCTCAACCCCTTTCTAAGAAAATGGTAATTTTTTCTAACAATTTCACCGAGAAGGACAATGATGTTGTACAGGTACAATGTTAAAAGTTGAAAGATGAAGATTCTTTATACATCTTTGCTTCTCTTCTTGTTTTGTGAAGCATATTGTCAGTCCTTTTGTGTCCAGTGTGGTCGATTATGAGTCATGAATGGGCACAATTGGCTGGCCATCAATGAAAGAAGCATCTCAGATAACTTCAGAGGTTTTTGGTAGTATTTCTAAAGTATCCTAACAATTTATCTGCCTTGATCTGCTGGGTGACATTGTCAATAACTTCAAAGCTACAAGTAAAATTATGAAGACAGCTTAATATTTCTAGGTCGTACCTCCAGAAATCAGAAAGAAAAGGTGACATGT
>WBNQ01009921.1:0-23365 GCA_013401375.1 Spizella passerina
CACAGCAAAGGACCACAGTTTCAAGATGTAGCAAGAGCTCAGACTCATGAAGAACCTTCTCATCTTCCTGCATCTCAGCAGTCCATGAGCCTTACCAGCTGCCACCAAACCCAGCTGCTTCTTGTCCAAATTCCAATAGGACTAAGCTGTGTCACCATCCAGATGGCAGGAGGATGATGGAGAAATCCAGAGGGCAAGGAAAACACCCTGACCCTGGATCCTTGCTGTACGTGTCACAAGGGGTTAACAACCCTCTCTGCAAGCAGTCAGGCCAAACCTCCAGGAGCAAACTCACATTTGAGCTACCAGGTATAAATTGAGGCAGATACAGTGGAAGCAGGAAGGACTACTGACCACAATGTCTGGCCTCAAGACCACACATCTTTCTTTCCCTGTTTGTTTGAAGTCTATAATGGAGAACAGTGTGAGATAAGAGTAGGGCATTTATGCAGATGTTATCGTGCAGGGTCTGTGGTGTTGTACTGAAGATGAGTCAGGGTTGGGGCACGTATTAAAATGTCCTTTAAACAGCAGCGCAAGGAAGTTTTGGAGAGGCTTTCTTCAGTGGTGCCCCATTTATATGCAGAAGTGTCTGTGGCACTTTATAAAGGACTGTCCTAGGGCTGCACCTGTGTCTGAGCATGAGAGTCCTTGACTGGGTCTTATGGCAATGATCTAATGGTGTGGTTTGTAGGGATGCAAGGACATTGTCAAGCTGATTTTAACACAAAAATGAGTAAATGAGAGAAAAAACTCTATTAAGTGAAAGTGACCTTAGGACAAAAAGTTATGCTGACCTGGAAAGCATTATGCAAATTTTAGTGGATAAATTGACTAAGGACCATGTCCTTATGATGGTAAGTTGTCCTTTTGGGGCAGGCTCCAGAGCCAAATCTGTTTTCTGGTACATCATCAGCTTGAACCTCCTTAGGCAATGGTTGTGCTGTAAATCAGAATCCAGGAGCTGGATGCATTCTGGCTAGCCCCAGCTCCTAGATGGTCCCTGAGGACTGACCCGCTGTGGATTTGGGCAGCGCCCAAATTGTCCTGCCAGGTAGGCCCAAAGAGAGGGATTTCAGCAGGCCATCACCATCTCCCCAGCAACTGCTGGGCTCTGAGACATGCAGCAGAATCTGAACAAAGCAAGAATTCTGCCCCCAGCTGCCTGCATGCAGTCCTCAGGTGGTGGGAGCATGAATAATGGAAGACCCTGAAGTAGGAAGGAGAACCAACTGTGGGAGGCTTCTGCCAGTTTCTGTGGCTGCCCTTCCAGCTCCACATATGTAACCACTGCCCTCACCAAATGGGTTCAGTAAGAGCAAGGAGTACTTACATGACAAAACGTGAAAAAGTGCTGTTGCAAAAGCACTTGAATCCAAAAAAAGCATACTTTGAAATAAATAAGGAGCATTGGGAAATTACATTCTGGCAACTGCACAAAGTGTGTGCATTTCCCATAGAACAGAATAAAAATAGATTGTGTCGAAAACAACGATAAAAAACTCATGGGAATGCATGTCTGGCACAGTTTATATTCCACTCCTGGGGCTAAAGTTGGAATATTGAAAATGTGGTGCAATTATGAATTTTACTTTAAAACTGTAAATATTTCTGTTTCTTATAAAAGTATAAAAAATAATCACATCCTTTCTTTGATGATCCATAAGTCTACACTAAATAGCCAATCTCAATTCACTGTAAGTCAACTGAGTTAAGATACTTACACTGCAGTCATGGACAGATTAATATGATGGGATCTTTAGATTCTGCCAGAATAGAAACAGTAATGTCATATAGATGCATGTGTGTCATACAAATGCATGTGTGTTTATTTGAACATGCACACATGTACACTTATAAAGAGATAAAAACACAGTCTTTCTCTTCCAGAATCTGTAAAGGTCATTCCATTTTGATTATTTTTTAATCAAATGCACATTCACAAGTTTGTATAACCAAACTATCCTGAGACAAACTGAAGGCTTGAGACTCCAGTGCACAGCTCTGACACATTGACATTTGTCCTTTAATATCTGCTAGTTTGAATTAAGGTTTTTCTCTCAAATGTGGCTGTTTCAACTACAGGCGCATGTCTTTCCTTACACACTTTCCTTAGTGTCCCAAGGGCATCTTGGCTGATGTCTTTGGGACACTAAAATGCCTGTCAGACAGGCCAGCAGTACCTACCAAGCCCAGCTATGTGCAGATCTGCAGAGGCACCCAAACTGAGAAGCATGTTAGGGTCAGAGTGTTGTTTTACTCACTAATGCTATTTTCAGTTTTCAGCAGGACAAAAGTCTGCAGGAACATTACCACTACATTAGGGCTCAAACCAAAGAAAATATTTCAGCTGATGCCCTCTTTAACCAATACTTCTACAGAAGCTTTATTCTTCTTGCCAAGAATAACTAATAATTTCCTCAAGAATATAATGAGTAACAATTAAATCTATCAGAGAAAAAAAAATGAAACCAAAACAAAACAATAAAATAGACAAACCAGAACAACCCCACACATTGAAATCCAAACCCACAAAACAAAAAAATAACCCAAACCAAAAGCCCAACAGTTCATGTTCACTGAAAAATTGCCTCTTCCCTAGAAGACATCACTTTCAGACGCCAGAGCTCTGACTCCCTCCTTCTTGAAATTAGCTCCCAAGAAACTGAAGTTAATTCTCTTAATGACTATTTTTAGGAACAGTTAATGAGAAAATCAAGGCATGGAATTGTAGTGTTATTCTCCATCCAACAGCTATTTCTACTCATTTTCTCCCAGTTTTTGCCACAAAGTAGATGATCTGAAAACTTCAGATCTAAGCTCAGAACTAATAGAAGAAGATTTGCAGGGAGAAAGTTCATTTTTTTTTAAATTATCAGATTCTCCATCTCCCTCAAGGAAAATGAAGCCAAACTATCCATTCACTATCAGTCTTTTTCATTTAAATACAACCCAAGCATCCACATCACAGCAGTGACTGTAGGTTTTCAAAAGCAGATATGTATTATGATTTTTTTCTCTGGTGCTTCATATTTCAGAAGATCTAAGAATTACTGCATCTTTGGGTATTTGTGTGTTCCTCCAGTGGCATTAAAGAGTTTGATTTTCCAAGAGATGTTGAGCCATCTCTGATAAGCAAGACTGATGCTATTCTTTTCCATAAAGGTGCTACTAGACTATACAGACTGATATCCTTCATCTCTTAGATCATATAAGCCTCTTCTACTGAGCATGGTAACAAGTGCTTAGATAAATGTTGAGAATTCTCTCAGTCTTTTCACCTCAAGACATTTCCTTCAGCTTTTGAATAATTCCTATGTGTCTTTTCCACACATCTCCATTTCTCCATATTCTTTTGAACACACGAACACTATATCTGCACTTTTTTTACTGGTCTCAGGAGTGCTTTATAGAGGGAAGATCTCCCACTCCTTTTTTTGATCTCCCTCTTGAAACAAGCAAAAATTTCATTAGCCCCTTTGTCTGCAGAATTACACCAGAAATTGAGTAAAGCTGCTTTTCCATTCTGATCACCAAACTCTTCTAGAAGCACTGCCTTCCAAGATAAAGTCCTTCCATTCTGTAGAAACCTCTTTCTTCTGAAGTCAATGACTTAATATGGAGCTTGTAGATTATGATTTTCTTTAAATGAACAAGTCATCCAGATCATTCCATGCTTCCCTGAGCTCAAGGACATCACTGTTCAACTGGAAGTTAAATCAGCAGCATTTATACTTGCTCCCATGTGACTGCAGGAGGTGTTGAACAGAAGCAGCCTCCTGCCAATTCCTGGGGAACTTCTCCATCTGATGATGATTTTCTGTTGTTAGCTATTTAGAGAGATGTCTCTGTTAGCCATTTAACAGGTTGTCTTGACAGTGTATAGTGCCATTTTTATAAAATTTGTAAGGGCATCAAACAAAATAAGATCCTCAAAATAGATGAAGTTTACTGCATCTACACTGTCATTTTATTTCATTGCTTTTAAAATGAGAAGGTTTACTTTTAATGACAAATTCAGCACTCACTATATTGACTTTAGAAACTCTAGTCACATTTTTCTGAAATTACAGGTGATTATGAGAGCCCAAATTGAGGCACATAAAAAGGAGCACTTTTCTAAGAGACAGTATCCTGTAGTTTCTGAATATCAAGGAAGACAAACAACAGATTTCAATGGAAATCAACAGCTGTTCATTTACTGAATAGTAACACTTGTAAACAGAACTTGTAATAAGTCACAAAGCTCATACTCCCTGGAAAATACAGTNCTCTCAGTCTTTTCACCTCAAGACATTTCCTTCAGCTTTTGAATAATTCCTATGTGTCTTTTCCACACATCTCCATTTCTCCATATTCTTTTGAACACACGAACACTATATCTGCACTTTTTTTACTGGTCTCAGGAGTGCTTTATAGAGGGAAGATCTCCCACTCCTTTTTTTGATCTCCCTCTTGAAACAAGCAAAAATTTCATTAGCCCCTTTGTCTGCAGAATTACACCAGAAATTGAGTAAAGCTGCTTTTCCATTCTGATCACCAAACTCTTCTAGAAGCACTGCCTTCCAAGATAAAGTCCTTCCATTCTGTAGAAACCTCTTTCTTCTGAAGTCAATGACTTAATATGGAGCTTGTAGATTATGATTTTCTTTAAATGAACAAGTCATCCAGATCATTCCATGCTTCCCTGAGCTCAAGGACATCACTGTTCAACTGGAAGTTAAATCAGCAGCATTTATACTTGCTCCCATGTGACTGCAGGAGGTGTTGAACAGAAGCAGCCTCCTGCCAATTCCTGGGGAACTTCTCCATCTGATGATGATTTTCTGTTGTTAGCTATTTAGAGAGATGTCTCTGTTAGCCATTTAACAGGTTGTCTTGACAGTGTATAGTGCCATTTTTATAAAATTTGTAAGGGCATCAAACAAAATAAGATCCTCAAAATAGATGAAGTTTACTGCATCTACACTGTCATTTTATTTCATTGCTTTTAAAATGAGAAGGTTTACTTTTAATGAGAAATTCAGCACTCACTATATTGACTTTAGAAACTCTAGTCACATTTTTCTGAAATTACAGGTGATTATGAGAGCCCAAATTGAGGCACATAAAAAGGAGCACTTTTCTAAGAGACAGTATCCTGTAGTTTCTGAATATCAAGGAAGACAAACAACAGATTTCAATGGAAATCAACAGCTGTTCATTTACTGAATAGTAACACTTGTAAACAGAACTTGTAATAAGTCACAAAGCTCATACTCCCTGGAAAATACAGTTTGGGGTTAAAAAGGACTGGGGTGAGTGAAAAAGCAAGGGACTTCAGGTTAGACTATGTGATACTCTGCATTTCTTTTGAACATAATATCTCAGTAGATGAGGTGGATGGAACGCTTGAATTCAGGACCAACATAAGCCAACTAGAATTTGAATTGCTGATAATCTGATACTCCTCCTCCTGAGCCATGACTTCTGCTCTCTTCTCCCTGACAGCATGATTCATCATCTCAGCTCTAATCAAGCATTTAATTCCAATGACTACATAGCACTATAAGTGCCCATAAGGTGATACAAAGGAGAGGACATGAACACTTGTTCCTGGGTTAGCAGATGCCATTTTGTTTTAGGAAACTCCTCAAACTGAATATCTGGTTAAACTGATTGTGAATTGGTACTGAAAGTGGCAGGGGCTGTTTCATCTACACTGCTTTGCTGCTATTCTGCTTCTTCAGATGGATTTCTTCCATCCAAGTTTTGAATTTGGCCTTTCTGTTTGCTCAGGAAAAACCCTCATTGGCATAAATACAATTTTTTTTTGAGTATGTAAATGGCTACTTGGTTCTTGCCATTCTAGGTTTACAGTAGGCAGTTGGGGAGTTTAGGGGTTTGAATCCACAGAACAATAAGCACAGGCAGAATAAAGGGTATGAGATGGAGAAGATTCAATTGAGGAAGAATCACAGGGAATATGTTAGAACTTCATTCATGCATTACAGGCACTAGTTTCTTATATTGTTAATAGAACTGAATATTTTTCTGATAAAAAAAGATTTGGGTTTGGTAATGGATTTTGTAACACAATAATGGTGACGTATCATTCCAATGAGAAAAGTGTGAAACTATGGATCTACACAACTACCAGTTTTGTTATTGATGGAAAATTTATTGCTGAGTGATTGCCACTAAAAACAGTTTGTGAAAAAATTCTGTAAGCAAGATTTGCCTACTAAGCCGGAAGGACCCGAGAAGGAAAAAAAAGAAAGTCAATAAAAAGTCAATTTTAAAGGTATTTTGGAAGATCAGTACATGATTGGTACATGATTATTCTTATGAGCCGTGGTTGTTCTAAACTTAAAAACCAGCTATTGCTCAGTCAAGAGCCAGGAAGAAAAAACCATTACCTTATAGCTGACTAGATTTTGAAGTAAATATAAGACATATTGGGATTTGAAGATGCCTTCTGGGCAGCAGCTTTTTTGGCATGCAGTATGCAAAGTGCATCTTTATCTGAAATTTCAAAAGCCTGGACAAAAGATTTTAGATAACACAAATCAAACTGGAAATTTAGGGAGTAACACCTTCCAAACACAAATGTGAGTATTTTCCTACTATCCTGCATTAGGCAGAGGGCTATGTGTTTCTCCAGTACAATATGAACTCTTCCCATGAAGAACCACTGTGGAAATTACTAGGTTGCCAAATTGAGAGAGACTATTACAGATGGTGAGATCAGGATCTCTTCTTTCTGGGCTAGCTGTGCAGCTGGTGGTGCAAGGACACAGTAATAATAGTCCCTCTTGCCTGACATGAGGTAACAAAGGGCAGGATCTAAAACCCTGCAGTCCACTGGTGTGCTTGCTAAGTCACCATCCTCAGGGGAGAGAGGGCTTTAGCCTGGTGCACACCCTGATGCTCAGTGCACACCTCTGCCCCTCTGTACACCCCCTGCAGCACTGCAGGCTCAGCGGGGCTGTTCAACAGCAGCTCTTGGGAAGGACTGGAGAAAAGTACTCTTATCAGGCAAAACATTGAGAGCTGGAAGAAAATAAACAGTCTTGTAGTTGGATGTTGGATGGACTTTGTTAGATCAAGTTTACTAAATTTACTAAATTTGCATTGCCCCTGGTAAAGACAAAGCTTGAAAGTCTGACACTTATCTGTTCTGCACTCCACTCATTGTCCTCCATGTGATGAGCTCTGACAAAGTATTTCCAAACTGCTGTCTGGAATTGTCCTGTGGGAGACAATTGCTATTTCTCACCTGTTAGCTCTAATCACCTAATTTTTCACTGCTCAAACCAGGTGAAGGGACAAGAATGACATGCAAAGCAGGTAAGCAGTGTGTTATGAAAACTGCATCTGTTGGCTAGGAGGAAAGGAGATAACAAAGTCTTTAGGTTATGTCCTTGGGAATTGTGAGGCCAATATTCTGCCTAATCCTTTTTCAGTACAGAAAGATTTCTGTAGGTTGTATATTCTCTTTCTTCTAAAGAAGATATTTACAGCTGAACTAGAATGGCACACAAAAATTAGTAGTAACTAATGAAACTCATTGGAGAGGTGTGAAGCAATACTCTATCTAACTGTTCATTCTGCTAGACATAACATATTTTTGACAGCTGTCCTCCTTATGAGGATTTAAAAGCAATTTAAATATCAATACAAAGTCTTTGGAACAGAAAGCAGCTAAGGAAACCAGATGACACCAACTTGAACTACAAAGTTTGCTGCCATCCTTTGAGGTACACAAACCTCAAGGTAAGTTTCTCTAGACACAAATGTTTTGGGCTGTTTTGAAACTTTTTTTAGAAAGAAGTATTTTTTAGAGTTCTGCCACTTAGGAATCTCTTATTCAAATTATCCGAGTTTTGCATAAAAACATCAAAGGCTGGCTCTTGAGGATGTCTTCAGAGAAGTGATCTCATTTGAAGTCTGGGAGGATGAGAGTCTCTGACAAAGTAGGGGAGTTCTTGATTAGATGGCAAAAGACACTACGCTGCTGGTAAATTCCTAGAAAAAAAGGACTGCCTTTTCTGGGTACGAGAAAACCTCAGGGATGACAACTCTTCTAATCCTGGAAGACTCCATTAAATGGAATATTATATGCTCACAGGACACCTAGTGCCTGGAAGGCATTAATTATTAACACTTCTCTTCCTGGGAGCTTCCTCAAAGCTCAGGTATGCCTCAGCCTGGTCACAAACAGATCGATCCTATCAGTGGTGTGAGAAGGTTTTTAAGCTCCCAAACTTGTGAATGAGCCCATCTGGCATTTCTATCTAAGCCCCCCTCCAGAGTGACTAAGCTCTGCACATGTCCATGATGTACAGGTGTCAGCTCTCCTGCTGCCCTTGGTTCTCAGCCATTTCAATGCTGTGCTGCACCAGCAGCTGTGGTCAGGGCATGCCAGCACTGCAGCCTGGCATCAAGGGGGTGTGCTGGCAGCCCCCCGGACACTGCAGCAGTTCTCAGAGCCTGACAACACAGCAACCTGCTGCAGTCCAGAGAGAACTCCTGCTCTGCCCCAGATGACTTAGCTTGGGTTTGAAGAGGTTCCTCAAGCAGGACAGTGCTAAACAACAGCGAATTTAACTTCAAAAAAGTACTTTATAATGGCCTGCAGTGTAAAATGAAGATGTTGCTCGAAGGTATTCCACAGCTCAACCTGCAGAGGTGTCTCCTGCCTGTTACAGGGCAGCAATATCACACACGCAGGCATGGTTTACTGACTTCACTAATTTACCTGGTCTGTAACACTTTGAAGATCCAACTTGTGAACCAAGCTCCATTTGAAAACACATAGACAACCAGAACAGGGTTCTGTTTGGAAATTAATTCAATTTAAAGCTGGCTTTGATATCCCTTTCTGTGTGAAAAGTGCCGCAGAGATTGCTATATTTTGCTGTCACCTTATTTTTTCGAGGTCAGGTCTTTCAGTATCTTGCTACTACAAACTCACATTTGACTGCTTATCTCACCCTAAGCCCTTATGAAGCTCATTGCAAGGCCATTTGAGCAATGCTGAATGTTTAATGAAATCAATTATCAAACAGCCATGTTGTCGCAGCCTTAGACATTTTAGCAGTTAATTTGCTCGATGCATGAAAATAAGACTCCAACTGGAGTCTCTCTAGAACCCCAAAATGTTGGACAATGTTCAGAGGTGATAACAAACCAGGGGGGGGATGCAGTTTCCATGCATTCCACGGACCTCATTTTCAAGAAGCGTTTAGTGAAGCATTGAAAAACATGGCACCCGTAATTGCTGCTTACTCCACTTAAAACATTTAAGCTTCCTGGTGATGACAAGCAGCACCCACCTACCACCCTGCTAAGTAGTCTCTGCAGCATGGCTTGGAAGAGCGTCTATGCTGAACGTTGGCACTCAGCAGTGTTTAAATTGGACTTCTTCCCCCATTTTTAAACAATTGTTTCTTTCTCCAGCTAAATTTTTCGTGGACCTTAAACAATCAGCTGACACACAGGATGCTCTTGCTAGCACCACATCACCCCTCCCATCCTAAACAATATAGATTAATATAAATCGACAGCACTTCCATGCGTATGAATGATGTGCAGAAGAGCTTTAAAGTGGTGCATGGCCGTGAAAAAGCACAGCAGTAACCAGCTACGAGATGCTACATGCACTGCGGTCCTTCCCTGAGCGGGTCCGTGACCGCTCACTGGGAATCCCCGCTGCTCGCCAGGGCGGATGCTCGGACACCCCGCAGGGAGAAGGCGCTCGATGCCTGGGTCCCCGGCAGCCCGGGGGTGGCGGGGGCGGCGGTGCCCGGCGGGGCCGTGTCCCGGCGGGGCAGCCCGTGTGGGGGCAGAGATGCGCTGCCCTGCCCTGTGCCGTGCCGTGCCCTCGGCGCGGCCCCGCGGCTCCCGGCAGCGCGGGCGGGGCGCGGCGGCCGCAGTCCCCGGCGGGAGGTTGTCATGGTTTCCCGGGTCACATGTGCGCGAGGTTCCCCCGGCGCGGGGGGAGGAGGCGCCGCCGCCGCCGAGGCTGCCGGAGCCGCTGCCCCCCGCGGGCCCGCCCCCCGCCCGCTCCCACCTGCGCCGCGCCCGCCCCTTCCCGCTGCCCACGGGCGATCCGCCGGGCGCGCCTCGTCCCCCGGGCCGCCGACCCCCGGCCCCGGGCTCTCCCCCCCTTCTCCTCCTCCTTCTCCTCCTTCTCCTCTCCCCTTCCCCTCACCCTCCCCCTTCCTGGCCGGGCTGCGCCCCCCCGGCCGGCCCCGGCATGAGCATCTCCATCCCGGCGGGGCTGACGGAGCTACTGCAGGGCTTCACGGTAGAGGTGCTGCGGAGCCAGCCCGGGGACCTGCTGGAGTTTGCCCTCCAGTACTTCGGGCGCCTCAAGGAGGAGGCGGCGACGGCCAAGGAGGCGGCGGAGAAGGAGCCGAGCGGCCGCAGAGCGGGCACCGGCCATGACAGGGGCACTCAGCCGCCGCGCCGGGGCCCCCCCGACGCCCGCGGGGTCAACTTCGCCGAGGAGCCCATGCAGACCGACTCCGAGAGCGGCGAGGACGAGCAGCCGCCGCCGCCGCCGCCGCCGCAGCAGTTCCCGGGTAAGGCTCCCCCGCCTCGCCGGGCTGGGGGCGCGGGGCGGCTCCCGCGGCCGCCCGGGCTCAGGTGCGCGGTCGGCGGTGTGGGGGTCCCGGCGGTGTGGGGGTCCCGGCGGGGCGGCGGTGTGGGGGTCCCGGTGGGGATGGCGGTCCCGGCGATGGGGGGTCCCGGGCCAGGCCGCCCAGGGTGGCGGGGGCGGCGGAGCGCGGGCACGGGCAGCGGCCGCACGGCGGGCACGGACCGCCCGCGCTGACGCCAGAGAGCGGAGCCCGCGGGAGGGTTCCCGCATCCCGCGGCAAACTTTAACCTCCCGGGCTTCCCCCGGTGCTCGCGGTGCTGGTGTTTGGTATACAGGTATCACCGGCTGCATCGCTTGGAGCGTGTGAGCCGGTAATAGACTAGCAAAGAGCTGTCTGTATATTTCCTTTTTATAGGAGCAAATCTGCATTCCGTAATTAGTGCAAGGGTATCTGCCTCAGAAAACACCTCTCATGGACGTGTTACTGTATTCACGCACTTGATTAAGCGTTTTGCGTAGATGCACTTATATGTGTTTTAGAAAGTAGAGCACAATTTAAAACATAATTTCTTCCTGAAAGCCAGAGTGAAATTTTCTGCATTTAGAAGGGCCTGTGGAACAAGTGTTGCTGTGACAGCAAAGAACATTTGCAGTATCTTTGTGTTTGAAGGTAACACCGATCTACACGCAGCTAATGACACCTTATCTTTGTGTGGCTGACAGGTTTTATTTCGAGACTGTGTCAATCCATCTGCTGGTGTGCTGGGTTATGGGATTGGTAGGAGCTGCCTCTGAAGTGCTCTGTCTTTGTGTCATGAGCAGGCTGACTGAAGGGTCAGTCAATAAGGTTAGATGGAGAAGAGGAAAGCATCCAAGCATCTTTATCTTTTTTTTTTTTTGAGGATAGCTTGAAGTGCATCTCATCAGATCATCAAAGCAGTCATCCCTCCAAGTCGTGCTGGAGGTAGATTTACTTAGCAGAGTACAGGAGGTAGTTGTTTGCTAGTTGAATCTCAGGGTGGGTTTTTAAATGATGTGTTGTGTGCGTTTCATCAGGAAATGTAGATAAACAAGTGGGCGTTTAAGAAGTGGGTAAGTTTTCAAAAATGCTTCATGTTACCCCATAAGACAGTCGCCATTCTTTTCATCTGTTCTTTGCAGCTATACCCACGTGTATTTAATGAGAAATTGAATCTGTCAATCAGGTTCTGCAGATTTATGAGGCAATTTTAAACTCTAATGCTGATTATGTGAGATTTGAGAATTTGCTGTCTTTGAAAACTGAAATGGTCATAATGTGGAAGAAATAAATTATTACCTTAATTCACTAACACTAGATGTTGTCTTTCAAACATTAATTATTCTAACACCAAACAATCTCATTGGTGAATGGAAAACTGGAATGTTGTATGGATAGAAGTGCAGAAAAGTAGTTTTATTTATTAATGGGTATGTTTTACATACCTGTAACTTTACAGGGTGCTCTAAGAAGATTTCTAAGCTTTTTGAATGAATACCAGTAATCAAGATCCTTTTGACAGTCTTCTTGTTGTGATTGTGAAGAGAGAAAACCATTATTGTCAATATTCTGATTAAGAGACCTGCTAGAATCTCTTAGTTTGATGAATTGATTTACTTGTTTGACAAAACCCCTTTAAAATACCACATTTTTAAGCCTAATATATTTTGAACGTTTCATTGTATTATGGTTTGTGAATTGTCAGTTCAAATATTTATTAATTAAAGGAAAAAAAATGAAAATATTTATGAAGCCACGTGAAAGTTAATAAGAAGTAACTCATGGTAAATGATTACTAATAATGTGCTTGTGTATATGTGCATTGTGCAGGAGTGTGTATTTTAAATTCAAATTTTATGTCTGCCCTGAATATATTCTTCTAAGGTAACATAACAATGCATCCACTCAGCCTTTTGTTAATAACTGGAGGCATAAGGGCTTGTACTCAAATATTTGTCTAATGGGTTTACATACCAATTTAAAAGCATGTTTCTTCTATGTTTTTGCTTTCTCATTCTAGAAGTAGCAATTCTTAAGAAGTGAAGTTTGGGGGAAGTTTTCAAATTTTTTTTTTGCCTTTATGAATTATTAAACTTCTTCTGTATAGCAAATTTGTCCTGTTTGCATGCTTAGGAGAGGGCAATAAATTTGAAAAGTTGATAAGCATGTATGTAAAAAAAATGTAAAATGAAAACCTCTGTGAGGGAGATCAGACCTGTGGTGATATCTTTCCTTTGCTAAAGCTGTACATTTGAAATACCAAACTGACAGTATTCCTTAATTAATTCAATCAGAGCATTGTTGAGCTCTCACTGTAAATGCTCCAAACCTATTTTTTTTCTTTCCCTACCACATGTTTCTAAATACCTACAAGCACTGCAGTTGAACTCTTTTGTCAGTATTAGTTTTGTCCTTGAAATGTATTTTGGAAGGTACATGAGCATTATCCTGTTTCAGAAATGATGAGCTGAGGCATAAGCTGTGTTAAAAAGAAAAAAACCCTGTACTCAGGATTAAGAGTTATATGTGAACCTTTAATTAAACTCTCTTTGGGTCTCTGCTGTGTCTGTTACCTCACTGCAGAAGTCAATTTAGGTGAAAAGCAGTTACCTTGTTTGGAGGGAGAACTTTGTTGTATTGGTGTCATAGCTTTGAATTGGCACCTGGAGTTAAGGTGACCTCAGAAATGACATTCTTTATGTTCAGAGCATTTAGATTATCCCCTTTGGAACACACATGTTAATTTTGCAATGTTTTTCAGGTTTTCTAGTTGATTCATTTGTTTGATTTTCCTAAAAAAAAAAAATTTAGGTGTCCTACATGGGTGTATTGGCATTAATCAGTTATAAAAACTAATTCCTACTACAAAAAATAGCAGACACTAAATTGAATAGGAAATATGCATAAAAATGAGCCCTCTTTTAGAAAATTTGTCTAACTTTTAGCAGGTCTGAAGTACATATTAAGATTTATAATACTGAGTCTGCAAAATTTGAAAATGCTCATTGAATTATTTGGTTTTTTACGGTGACTATACTTTCTTTTGATGTTGCTACTTAATGTTGCTTTGCAACTTATTTTGATGGGCAGTAACCTATGTAATCTGTAACAGTTGTTTGAAAATATTTGCCATAGATAAAAATTTGCATTTCATCTAGCCTTAATATGAATTAGGAGAGGAGTTCTTTGAGCTAACATTGCTGTTCTCTAAACTCAAAAATTATGGTGCTGTATGTATCATTTGGCAAGACATAGCTTCTGTTTATTTTTCTTTTGTTTTGTTTTACTTCAGTTTGTTGTGGTGTCTTTCTCAGATAGTGGTGTATTTTAACAGGAAAATACTACAGCTGTCCCTCTCCTCCCCCGTGTGCTTCTGTTGGTGTGTTGGTTGCTTTGAGTTCTTTCTTTGAAAACTTGAGCTAGAAAATGCAAGTCTGTATCTCAGCTTAACCCACTGATTGTGCCTAAATAACATGAGATCACTATTTAGGTAAAACATACATCTTCTACCTTACAATGCCATTTTAAAGGCATGTCTTTATTTTAGTTCATTTATTTAGTCTGAAGTGCTTTACAAATGTACTGTTCATATAAATTTTGAAATAATAGGTAAAACTGTACCAGTATGTATTTCTGTGCCAGGCCCAAACCATGACACTGTAGAAACCAGAGAAACTTTGCACACAACTACAATTGTGTCATGTGTAGATAATGGTTGGATTAGTTGTAGTAGAATATTCTTAAATCAGGGGCTGTATAGAAAAGCATGGGAATTTCTTATATGTTCATGTGTATATTCCAACTAAAATCTGCAATATGGTGGGTAATGGCTGAAATCACTACCATCTGATATGTACTTAGAAATGAAGTTTTAATAATTTCTGCAGTCACTCTTTTGAAATACACAAAGAAATAAATCACTATTTGTATGGTTATAAGGACAAACCCAATTGGAGCCTTCCAGCCCCAGACCAGTCCCTTGGGAGCGTGGCATTGTTGGAGAACTCCTTGGCAAGGCTGTGGGACAGATCTCCTCGCAATTTCCTGGGCTATGCCTGCTGTCATTCAGAGAATAACATGTGTAAATTAAGCGTTCAGGGTGGGTGTTTGGGAAGAAGATGGATTCTGTGAAGGAAAAGAATTCCAGCTGCAGAAATTCAGTGCCTTGCTGGTCCAGTGGGTCTTGGTCAGGGGTTGGCTACTGGCTACTCTTCTCTATTAGTGTACACAGTCACAAAACCACAAAGCTTTCTGTCCTGGCTGTAAATTTTTTTTAAAAATGCAGATTTTTGAAATAATGGTTTCCAGTATTTTTGACAGGAGCAAGCTAAAATATTTTCTTTCTGCTAACAGTTATTTTAGAGAGTAAACTCTAGCAAGTTGGCAGTTGTTTGTGGTTTGTTTGTTTGTTTGTTTTTTAAAATTCCTTAATCTCACACAGGTGTTTTATTCAAGTTAGAGATTTGTAATCAAAGAACTTAGTCTGAAAAATTGTAAGCAACTAGAAATATGAAGTTGTAATATGAACCATTTAGTAGCCTTTGTTGATAGGACTATGACTCCCTTTCTGACATGTATCTACTTGTTATTGTAGATGAAAAGAATACTTTTGACACAATAATTTAAAATAAAAAACTATGTTTATATTAATAATTTAGTTGAGATGATAGCAGCCTCTACTCAAAAGGTATTTATGGATCCCTGCTCAAAATTGAGCATGAATGAATGGAAGTGTCTCTGCTGGCTAATATTTTGTTGAATAATTTATTTATTATTCAACAATAAATAAATAAAGTGTATTGAAGAGAAGCAGGAGAAAGTTCCCAAGACCTATGGACAGAAAGATAGTAGAACTATGCCAAAAATATTTGAATTTGTCTTCAGCTTCTTTTTTGCTAAAGAAACAACGTGGAGATAATTTTGGCTGACTGTTCAGCTTGGAAAAAGAGAACAGCATAAATTCAGGATGTATAGGAAGACATAAAATTTTGCTGGCATGGGTTTGTAGTGATTGCATTATGAATTATAACCTATAAGCAATGTCAGTAGTAACATTTGCACAGCAATGCTCAGTTTCTTGCTTGTGTCATGTCTGTTTCAAAGGAGAACCTGCTTCCTCAGGAACTCTCTAGGAATATTGTTTCACTTGCTGGCTTCATTTGAGTTGCCAAAGAAACCTTATAGCGTTTGTTCCCTGTGTTTACTCCTGTTTATGCATTTAAGTGAATGTAAAAAACCAATTTATTGCTCTGCTTGGTGAAGAGAATAAAGATTAATCTCTGGACATTAAGAGAGTGTGTTTTTAGAATGCACTCCTACAGCACAATGACCTAGTGCTTGCAACCTGCACTGAGGTGCTCCATGCATCTGTCAGGAATTTAAACTTGGTTTAATATCTGTATATCTCATGGTTTATCCCAAGTCTGTTATGCAAAAGTATTGCATTGTGTTCTCTGCTTCTGTCCAGTTCCCTCAGTCTCTGTGAAATGTCCCTAAACAGTCAAATCTCTGCAGACTTACTGGCCTTAGCTGCTCCTGTAAATCTGGAACATATGGTTTGGAAATCACACATTTAGGTCACAAGGTACAGATTAGTCAAGGTACAGGCTGCTGCTGCACTTCTGGTTTTCAGATATCAAAGATGACCTCTAGATTGGGAAATTTCATTTGTTGGGGCAGTGATGAAAGGAGCAAGAAGGCAAGGTGGAAGGCAGGACATGGAGGAAGAAAAGGAGTCAGTGTGTGGTAAGGAAAATACAAAGGTAAAGACAAGAGGTGGGAGGAGATACAGTGCTGAGGTAAGGGGAGAAAGATAAAAGAATAGATGGCACATGTGAGAAAGCACATGAAATTCTCCACCCTTGTTTTTCTACCCAGCTATAGCCCTGCTGTCCCAAATTTATATCCTGAATTTTCTATTGAGATTCTTTTTGGCTTATAAATACATTTCAGGAAAGCATAAATGTAAACTTAACTAAAATCAGTGGTCAATGCATTATATGGATGTGAATTTGGTCATCTGATGCTGAGAGATTTTTAAATGTTTTGACATGGTCATCTCCCTTGTTACCATGTCTGGAGCTTCATAACACTTG
The DNA here is from genome assembly GCA_013401375.1 of Spizella passerina. Classification (NCBI taxonomy): domain Eukaryota; kingdom Metazoa; phylum Chordata; class Aves; order Passeriformes; family Passerellidae; genus Spizella; species Spizella passerina. The sequence continues at coordinate 16,700 of WBNQ01009921.1, forward strand.
CCTTTTAGTGAAAGTTTCAACTCAGGTTTTTTATGGAGGTTCCAGATTGGTTTCAACCATTTTCTGATTTAAAAAATAATAGTAGTGATCATTATGAAGAAAGTCAACAGGCACATGAGTGCAGCTGCCACCTTCATGGCTAAGGGAGCCAAGATGGTGCTGATGAAGAAATGAAATGTTGAACAGTACATAACAGGGTGAAATGTCCCTACTTCTAATGCTTATTGCAAGTCACAGTAGTTATTTCATCAACTGTTATTTTAATGGAAATGCCTTAAAGTCACGCTGTAGTGTAACTATTACCAACACAGGTTTGAGCTCCTATTATGAGCTTCAAGTGAATGTAATTATATAGAAGTTCTGTGCTTTAAAAAGGTTAGCAATTTTTTAAAAGTGAATGAAGGAGGGAGAAGAGTTTGAGAAAAAGAGCCATTAAAAATGGCTCAATGTTCTTTGCTTCTGGAATAGGTCTTGACATCCATAAATTGGAAGAAGAGGAGGTGATTTTACGGGGGATGATACATTTATCACACAGTTTGTTTGATACTGTTGCTTGTTTTATGGATGTGGGTGCATAAAAGATGAACTCTGTGTATGCATGAATTAATACATGCTAGATAAACCTGTCAACAGAAATAAGCTTGTCTATAAGTAGATATTACCATAAACATCCTTCAGTTAGGGTGTTGTTTGAAAGTATTCTTATGAGACTTCTAAAGGAGATATACACTTTTTCCCCCTTTCTTTGGGACATTGGATGATGATAGTGGTGAGTCTAGATAGCTTTAAATAGGGGTTTTATACTGAAACCCCTTATCCTTCCAAGGAACCCTTTTAGGATAACCCTTCCACATGCTGGGTAGGAATGATCACCCATTTGCTGCATGAGCAGGAAGTTTTGATCATGACAAATAATTACAAACTTGGGGGTTATTTAATCTTTTTCTTTATTGAATACATTTTTTGGTCTGTAGATCAGTTTTCACTCATAGTACTAAAAAATACTTTGTTGAAGAGAGTGAAATTTGCCTTTGAGTGTGCTTTGTTTTCTCTTCATTTTTTATGTTTCTAATTGACTGGCATTATTACACTTTTCCTAGTAGAAAAGCATCGTGTTTGTCAGTTTGGTTTTTTCATTAAAAAATATGAGGAGCTCTGTTTCAGTTTTTTGTGCACTTAGTGATAAAAATAGCAGAAGTACTCACAGAGAATTTCCATTTGCAGTTTCTAGGCAGTGTAATACATGAATCCAGATTTATATCAATGCAGCAAGTAACCCAGAAGACACACAGTTTTGGGGTTACATCAAAAAGATGATGGTAATCAAATGTCCAGTGCCTCATTCAGCATTTCCAATGATACCATGTCATACAAAAATGTGGGAGGTCTGAAATGAAGGGGGATGGAGGCAGGCAAGGGTGCCTAAAGTGCATAGGAGTAAAATGCAGATTATAGGTACAAGGTATCCTCAGAATGAGCTGTACAACAGCCATATGGCAGTCTGCCATCCTTTCCATAAATGGCATCCTTTTAGCATTGCTGCTCAGAAAAGTAATTTGTGGACCACAGATAAATAAGGAAATTACAAAGAATAGAACGATTTTTAAAAAATCCAAATTTTAATTTAATCAGCCTTGCCTTATTGTGCTGTAACACGCTGGATAATGGAAGGTAGAGTTGTAAAAAGCATGCTGTAACAACAGAAAGTGTTTTTCACTTATGTATTTGACTCTTACATTGCTTAATGAGATTTAGAAAAAAATCATCAGGGCAAGAACTTGAAGCTGAGAGCTTGAGCAGGTAAAGGCTGATAATGGGAATAGCTGTCCTATACATACAGTTTCAGTTATGTGACTGAAGTGGTTTCTGTAAAGCTGGGCTAAAAGGGACAATTAGTAATTATTATGAAGACTTCCTGAATGGAGGGTCTAGAAAATTGCTGTATAAAATAGATTTTGAAAGGAGAAGTAACATGATCTTTCCTGCTCAGTCATTCCAGATACCATCCTGCTTGTATAAAGATTTTTATAACAGTGTCAATCCCTTCTGAATCCCTGTGATGCAGATGTCAAACATGTTTTTATAAATAGTGGTCATGTTTTCATATTGTACCTTTTTAGCAGAGATGTCCACTGTAAAGCATACCAGAGAGGAAGAAAATAAATCCTTTCCCAGCCCTGGAAAGAAAATATTCCTCGCAAAGCCTCAGTGTAGGCTATAAATAAAAGATGTACAGAATTCTTGGTGTTGGGATGAATACAAGCTGGAACCAAGCATAAGCGTTCAGACTGCCTGTCCAAGCACACAGGCCGAAATTCGTGGTGTGTTTTCCCATTCTGATTTTAATGATAGTTTGTAATGCTAGTGTGAAAACCAAAATTCAGTGCCATGAGTTGTAAGGCATGGGTTGTAAATGTTGCAGGATCTGGGTTAATTTGAACTTGAAAGTGACAGCTTTGCTGTGGCCTTTTTTGGGTGACCTCACATATGAATATGTATTGTCACTGCACTGATCTGGTCCTTCCAATTTATTTCCCATTATTTTTACTACTGAAATTGTTCCTTTTTAGATCCTCTCTGAAGCTGTCACACTTTTCATTGAAGCTGAAAAACTCCGTCTTTGGGCCAGTAATTGCCTTTGCTAAAAAATGCATACTAATACCACAAGTCCTTGAAATCAAGTCTTTGATCAAGAGTTTTTGTTATTTAATATCTTGGAAATGAATGTCTAAAATCTAGTAAATATGTTTAAGTATTCCTCCTGTTTTAACAATGGTTAATATGACAAAAAGTCTGTCTAATAGAGGGCTGGAATTGTCCTGAGATTTCTTGTTCTCTTCCAAAACAGTGTTTATGATACTCACCACACTTGCAGTCATAAACAATTACAACATGTGCTATAGACATCTATCAAAATTTTATTAAGAATTCAAACAAAATGTTTTCTACCATTGTAAACATTTTTTCATCATGAATGAGTTTTGAAAGCTGCATATTCTTAATAATTGATGATATGAAGCATGGAGGGAGAGGTTTATTTTTTGTCCCCAGTTATACCTAATTTCTACTGAAATTGAGAAGTTAGGATCCGGTAGCTTTATCGATCTGTTTCTTCAGGAGTCTTTTAAGTGCTGGGTCCAGTCATCATTTTATTTTTAGTTCTATTTTTGGGGTTTTTATTTTTCATCCTGAACTCATAGTGCTTTTTCTTTCCAGCCATTTTGTTCAATAACTTTGAGTAGCGTTCAGGCATCTTTCTCTAAAACCCATCTTATAGCTGATAATGTATCTCTCTCTACTGGTTTTTAATAGGCAGTCTAAACATGAGAAACTTTGATCTAGCCTTCACCACTACAATATTTAAGCATCTGTGAGGTATTTTAAATACAAAGTTAACAACCTGCCTCCCTTCCTGTTGCTTCAGCCTACAGGAAATATTGTTTAATGCCTAATGCACATATAAAAAATTGGTTTGAAAGAAGATAGATGGTTATTTATTCTTACATACTACTAACTTCAATTCGTGTTAAAAAATTTATCTGCAGTATTTTTCTGCATGTCTCCCTTGCTAATCTGTCAGTTTTCCCCTTCTATTGAAATGTAGCTGCTGCTGGCAGTTTTAGTGGGAGTAGATGTAGATTAATTTCCATTATCCACCTTGCAAGAAGAAGTAATTTGTTCTTCTGGTTTTGCCTTCTTAGTATCAGGAATAAAATGGAGTCACTGATTTAAGTGCACCATAATTTGCTGTCTATCTGGAATATATTGTCATATGAACATGGCTCATCTGTAATTACTTCAGTTTATGGCCTCAAAAATGCAAAAAAGGAGAGGAAGAATGTCATACTTTCTTCAAGTCTATCCTTCAGATTATTTCATTAAGCACAGATGCAGGGTTTGGGAGGTGTAGGGAGGCTGGAAAGTCTTGGGAAATGTAATCAAAAAACATTCTGAGCTTGTAAGAGAAAGCTGTGCTTTCCATGCAAATGTGTAGGTGTTTGTCCTCTTCTCTGATTTTGTTTTTGGGAATTGAGGCGTTTCTCAACAAGAACTTCTGTAAATACTGCTAGAAAGACCTGAGTTTCTTGCTACTGCCAAAATTGGATGTCACTGATCCATTTCCACCAAAGAGAGTTTTCCTGGGAAGGTTGTATGGAGCACAGCAACGTGTTGGAACCTACTTCTTCCATCTCAACCTTTTTTTTTGGCTGAAGGATTTTTCTCATACACTGGACTAAAAAAAACAAAAACCAAAAAACCAACAAACAGTGGAAAGAAACAAATGGTAGTAGGAGGTAGCAAAAGACAGTAAGAAAAATTTCATCTTTTGCTGCTGTTAAGAGGATATCAAGTGTTTTGTTTTCCTTTGCCTTTTAAGTAAAGTGTTTTGTGGTTTTGTTAAGTGTTTTGTTTATTTTGCCTTTTTTTTTTTTCCAGTATGTGAAATTAAGAAGGTTGCTTGGTCTACTCTTTATCCAGAAGCTCAGTCAGGGGCTAAGATCCATTTCCCTAGAGATAAAATATTATTTGCAGTTCTGTTTGGGAGTAATGGGAGATAAATCACAGAAGTGTGATTAATATTTACAATTGTAGCATGACACTCACTGTCTTCATGGCTGTAACACCAGGTAATATAATATAAAATCATCTGGGACTGAGCTGATGTCAGGTGCATGTACAGGCCTTCCAGAAGAGGAGACAAATACTCCTGGATCCAGATCATTGTAGTCATCTTGGTGTCAGCGTGTACCTCATATTACTGAAATATGCTTTTTCATGTTCGAAAAATGTTTTTATGTCTAACTCTGGAAGAATTCTGCCACTATAGCGTCTGGATCCTTGACAGTATCAAAAGAAAACATGCAAATGAGCTTCAGAAAGACATCCTTAAATCCTACAGGTTAAGGGGAGTATTAGTGCTTCTCCCTAATAAAGCAGGCTATTTATTGCCTCTTCTAGCTTGGAGGAGACAGACCCAAGGTCCTTTTGTGGGAGCTGGCCTGTGGTCCCAGCCCCAGGAGGAATCTGTCCCAGCAGGCACTGCTGGAGGCCCCACTGGCATGGCACAAGCAGGGCATCATTCCACTGCCATGGGGTAATTTCACCATTAAACAAAATTATTTTTGTTCTTTTTATGAGCCTAGAGTTTTCTGTGCTTGCTAAGATGTGTTTAGCTTCTGAGAAAGCAGTTATTATTTGTGGTTGTGGTCAGTATGTTGCCATGTGATGTCTCACCTTTGACATCTATTGCAATGTCCTTTTCAGTGAGTTTCTTTCTTTTATTTTTTTTAGTTTTGATGATTAATTTGCTGAAGTTATTGTACAGTTGCTTGTGGAGGGCTAATAAAACTGACCACACATCTCTCCTGGCATGAGCGTTCTTTGTTTCTTTAAATCATAGTGTGAGTTTATTCCAGCACTGGTTGGTTGGTCTGGTGTCGTGGGCTGATTTTATGATGTTTGTATCCCCAGTTGTCTCTGTTTAAGCTGGATGTTAAGTTCTGCACCTTTCAGGCCGGTTCTGAGGCTGAGATGGGGCAAACAGAAGCAGCAGTTTGTGCTCAGGAGCTGCACTCACTGCTCCACATTCCCTCTCCTGGACTGTCTGCAGCACGGACAGACAGACAGACAGCAGGACAGAGCTTTCCTTTGCTTCTAGTTGGGTTTTAGCTGGCTGGGGCAGAGCAGTTCCNGGAACTCCTTTTGGAGTTTGCTCCCAAATTTGCCCTAAACCAGGTTCAGTTCAGCTGGAGTGAAAACAATCCAGCTTGATGGCCTGAAGGAGGCAGTGAGTACATGGCATGGAGTGTGTATTGTACCCTTGCAATGCTGAGTCTGATTCAGTGGATTCCTAAAGGTGCACTACAGTGTTCAGGAAGCACCTGAGTGTCTGGTTCAGAGACATCTGATACTGATATTGAGAATGTCCAGTACTGATCAGCTGGCAGGCCAAGACTGAATTTATGTGACCTGTACTTCATGGTAGGTACTAGTTTGGTATCAGCTTCTCTTTTTCACATATTATTAGAAAGTTCTTTCTTTTGAGGCTTTTCTCATTGTTAAATTCATTGGAAAATGGTAGAGCAAGTTCAGTTTTTTCTTTTGTTAAGGAATTTGTGTATCACTTGAACCCATGAACTTGTCCTTGCTTGTTTCCAGTGTTTGAATGACTTCTGCTGAAACCAATTTAAAGTTGACAGGTGAGGTTCTGTGGAACAACACTTGTTCTTTCTAAATATCAAGAATAGAAATGTAATTGCTGTGATACTTGCAAAGAGCAGTTACTTGTGACTGATTTGGAAAGTAACAAGAGCCTGGTTATTGCTGAAAATACTTAGATGTATTGCTTAGATGTTTTTGTTTTGTTTTCATCTGGAAAATGTACAAAGGTCAGAGTATAAACACATGTGCTGCTTTTAAAACGTAAAGACTGAGCCAATAAGATGTACACATTTATTCTGGAAACCCTACTTTATATTTACTTCTGGCTAGGAACTGACATTGTTTAACTTGTGCTTTGCATTCCAGGACAAAACAGTTTATAGAGCTGTAGAACTACTTTTTTTTTTTTTTTTTTTCCAAATGAAGGGATGAATTTAGCTTTCCTTTTAGCAAGAGCCTTTAATGCAGTACATTTTTGGTATAATTTTTTCCCCCCTCTCAAAC
>WBNQ01009921.1:36120-57860 GCA_013401375.1 Spizella passerina
GTGATCATAAAATGGTGGAGTTTGAGATCCTCAGGGTGGTGATCAGGGTGCACTGCAGGCTCAATACCCTGGACTTCAGCAGAGCAGATTTTGGCCTGTTCAGGGATCTGCTTGATAGAGTGCCATGGGAGAAAGTCCTGGAGGGAAGAGAAACCTGAGAATGGTGGTTAATATTCAAGAGTTACCTCCTCCAAGCTGAGGAGTGATGCATCCTAACAAAGAGGAAATCAGGTAAAAACACGAGGAGGCCTCTGTGGATGAACAAAGAACTCCTGGACAAACTCAAACACTAAAAAGAAGCCTACAGCAGATGGAAGCAAGACAGGTAACCTGAGAAATATACAGAGAGATTGTCTGAGCAGCCAGGAGTCAGGTTAGGAAAACTGAAGGCATGAAAGAATTAAGTCTGATCAGGGATGTCAAGGGCAGCAAGGAAACCTTCTGCAGATATGTTTGTGATAAAAGTAAGACCAGGGAAAATGTGGGCCTTCTCCAGAAGGAAATGGGAGACCTGATTATCTGGATATGGAGAAGGACAAGGTACATAACAATTTTTTTGCTTCAGTCTTTGCTGAAAATCCTCCAGCCACAGCATCCAAGTTGCAGAAGACTTCAAGTCCCAGAAAGGACTAAGAGAATGAAGGACCACCCACTGTAGGAGGTCAGGTTCAATATTTTCTGAGGAACCTGAATGTGCACCGGTTAATGGGACCAGATGAGATGCATCCATGGACTCCAAGGGAACTGTCCAAGGAATTGGCTGGGCCACTATCCATCAAATTTGAGAAGTCAGGACAGTCAGTGAAGTTTCACTGACTAGAAAGAGGAAAACATAAGCTCTAAAAATGGGAAAAAAAGGAAGACCTGGTGAACGACAGGCTAGTCAGTTGTACCTCAGTAGATACATGCAGTGAGATATTCTGGTTTCTGTGTATTTTAATCCTTTTATAGATGTATTGATGTCTGCAAAGACAGCAATGATTATGTATGTATTTGTTTTGGTACAGATGGTTGTAAAATCTCTAAATGTCATTTTTAATTAAAAAAATAAATAAATTTTAAGGCATCCCATGAGATGCAGCCATTTTTTCTTGCCAACATCTACTTTTCTTGCAACAGCCAAATAATTCTCGCTCTCTTTTTCTCCCAGTAGCACATAAATGCTACCGCTATAGTGCTGTTTCTCCCTTATCTCTGGCTTCTCAGTCAGTCTACTGGATTCACTGAAAGCCTGTGATACCTTCATGCCTCACTGCCTGCATTCTGCTCTGTATGGGAATGCACCTGTCTGTGTGCACTCTGTCTCCCTGGCTACAGAGCAGACTCAACTCCTTGGGGAGCCCTTTCTTCCTGAAGTGTGTGCTCACAATGCCTTTCAGCAGCACACCTCTCTTTGCATGGAGCCAGATCCCTCTGTGTGCAGATCCTGCCCTTTTAGGAACTGTGGGAATTCTTCACCAAGGTTAATCAGAGTTTTGGAGTGGGCTTCAGATATTTTTGAGATGTTAAGATTTGTATATTGGGAAATTTGGTGTCAGTGTTGCTGTCTGACCTGTCAGGTTCTTTGGCTGACTGGTACATACAGGAAGCACCTGTGGCTGTGATTTAACTTTTTCTCTTTGTGTTAAGGCCAAACCTATGTGCTGCTGTTCTTCCATTTTGTTTTTAATAATTAAAAAAAAATCCTCTTCTGAGACTGACTTATTTGGTGAGGGAAATAATAAAACATATTTCGTGTATTTCATAATTGAACTATTACCATTGCTGTTAAATTTCCAGAAATTGAAATACAAATATTTTGAAAGCTGTGCTCTAACTACTGTACTGCCAAGACTGTTTGTCTTCCAGATAATAGCTGTGTATTTGCTGTGCTCATCCCTTCTTCTTATGCCTCACAGCTGTCATATCCTTTCACAGAGAAAAGACAAGAACCATTCTCCATAGACCTGGCAACCCTTTGTCAGAGTCATTTCTTCAAACTGTCAGTGAGTTTGTCATGCTTTCCTTGAGATTTTGTGAGGTCTTACAGTGTGAAGGTGCATTAACATAACTGTATTGTCTTATGTTGGTCTCAACCTCTGAAACAACCATTCTACCTGGATTAATCCTGAACTAAAATGAAAGTTTCCTGTGATGGAGGGAAATTAGAAGGGCTCCAAATTACTGTTATTATCCGTGGTATCCCAGCCTATCATTGTCCTGCATTATGTGGAGTTAACTCTATTTCCTCCATTTGGGACTTAAAAACATGATTCTGACTAAAGCATGTATTTTAGAGAGGCATTCATTTAGATTTGATTTGCCTTTGTTCTGATTAGGTCATTCTAATTAATAATCTGTTTGTGAAAGAAGACAAGTGAATATAACTTAGCGTAATATTGCAATAAGCATAATTCAAAATTTTCTGAAAGTTGAGACATTTGAGAAATAGGTATGCTTGGAACTGAAAAGGTGGAACATATACTGCCCATGATCCTCATCAGTTAAAATTCAGCCTGGGATTCTAACACTAATGATGAAGGGACCATAGGTAAATCAAGAATAACTCTACTGAAAACAGTAGAATTAAATTGAATAAAATCAGAGAGTGTGCTGGGAGCAGGTTCTCAGCCCATTGTTCAGATTTGGGCTAGGTTTGACCCACTGACCTCAGTGGTGTCCTCGAGAGCTTTAACACAGTTTTGCCCTCAAAAGAATAGAAAAAAATGAATTATTTGGATATGTCACTTGTTTCCTAAGCTCACCTGGGGCATTTGCACTTTCCACACAAGGAAGACACATGATGGTGTGGATGTTTCTCTTTGTCTATCCACTAAGCTACATTAGCAGTATTCCTGCTTTATAAGTAGGGATGGGATCTGGGGGGCTATGGGGTGCTAAATTGAAGATTTTAAACATGTAATAGCTTAGTTTAATTTTTGAGGAGATTTTATTTATTTGTTTTTCTTTTTTTTTTAAGGGGGTTTAGTCCTTTGCCATATGAAGAAATTGCAATGGCTAATTCAAAGTGAGGCTTATGGAAAGTGTTCTAATTTTTACTGACACTGAAGATTAATCACTAATCCCCTGCCAGCCTTTGTCACTGTGAGCAGGCATTTTGGCTTTGTGTGTTTTTCTCTAAAAGAGCATCACCTTGAATTGCTGTAAGTGTGGCAGGAGAGTGAGCAGTGTGCTGTTGTCCCCCAGGGCAGCTGCAGGGAGTGGGGTGTGCTCACCCTGGTGTGGGGTTCCCTGCTCTCTGCAGCACACCTGGGGATGTGTCTTTGCTGTGGTTTGCAGACCTGCAGGAAGCACCAGTTTACAGCTCTGGCTGTCAGAGAGTGCTCAGGCGTGTCCTTATCAGCCCCTGATAGGCAGAGCCTCTTCTTGAATCCCAGGCTTACAGTCCCTGACTTCTTAGAAAAGCTGCACATCTAATGTCTGTGATGCCTTTAGCTTCTTATTCCAGGTGACATTAATGGCACAAGAATCTCTGGCAGTTTCTGAAGCAAAACCATTTAAAATAGTGAGTTTGCCGAAAGAGACAGCTCAGGCTATCAGAACAGGTTAACCATCTAGAGGATGCCCAGTTAGGATCCTTTCACAGCATTATCTTAGTCTTGATTCTCTACAAACCACCCCACAGACTCCCATTTCCTCATCTACTTACAAAGTTATGCTGCTCTTGATCATTTCCCAATTATTTATATTTACTTGCTTGATCTGTATTGCCAAAATATTTCAGAAGCTGTACTTCCGTACAGTTCTGTGGACAAGGATTTTCAAACATGAGTTTCAGTTGCTAACAAGTGACAGATTGTGGAATTCTCTCTTATGTAGTGCTAAGAATCAAACTACTGGAATATGTCACATAGGTTTGTGCACTTTCAAATGGTAATTTAATCAAAACTTCATCAGGATACAGATCTCTGTCATTTCTCTCTCATACAGACCCACCCCACCCCCTGATAATTTTCTCCTGTGAAGTTTGTAATAGATTTTGGTTGAAACAAAGTAGAACATGAAGAGTCACATTCAAGAATGAAGTGACATCATGCTTGTAAGCAAGAATCTCTGTGTACAGCTATACATTATTTGTTGTGATGCAGCACTCTTTCTGATACTGTAAAAAATATTAAATGTCACTGGACATATTCTGAATTTATCTGTGTGTCTGTTTATGCCTTTTATTGGGAAAAATCCTGCCTTTTGCAAGGGTGAGGTTTTGGAATCCATGAGTTTTGTTCCTTCTGTATTTTGCACAGGTTAGTGAGGATGTGTGTGGCACTTGAGTTACTGAGTTTTTCTAGCAAATTGTTTGAATTGACTTCCACCTGAGCTGTGTCAATCAGGACACTCATCTCAGTCCAAACCTGAGAGTCAGCCTAGCTCAGATCTCAGTAAGGATGATGGCTAAAAATAGATATCCAGGGAAGGTGGTAATCACAGGCAGAATAAATAGTGTTTCTTCCCTGGGAATCTCTCTGCTGTTCCTGATGCTGTGTGGCCCCAGGAGGAGCATTTAATGTCCCTGATTGAATATTTCTGCCATTGATTTGTCCATTTGTTTCTGAGACAAGACTTTCCTCTTCTGTCATGTTTGAAAGATAATTTAGTATTTGTTTCATGCCTCAAGAAAAATGCATCTTAGACTTTTTTTTGCCCACCTTACTATGCTTACACTGCTAGACATGACCTGGTTGACCACTCATCTACTTTGTACTGAAAACACCTAAATTCCTGTAGGGCTGATTACCATCTGAGACTTTCTTGTATGCTAATGCTTCCACCTTTCTGGACAACAGAAGTATATTGTGATTTGCTACCAGAAAAATAGAGAGTAGTTCAACTTGCTCCATAACAAAGAACTATGGACCCTGTTTTTAAATCTCCCAGTAACACATTTGGATGACCTCCATGAAATCCCAGTCTGGGCAGGAAGGCTTTGTCTGGTTGCTGCTGAAACACTGATTATTCATATAAGCTCAAAAATAATTGCTGATCAAGGTTCTGACACTCTTGCTATTTTTTTTCTAACACTAAATAATTTGTAAAATCTGTTGCACAATAAACTAAGCTTCCTGTAGCCAAATAAAAGAGTGAATTTAGAATTATGTAGCTGAAAAAGAACCTTTTTCTTTGATAATCCCAGTAACTTGTTTCAAATTATCTTAGTTTTGTGGTACATGTTCCTTTTTTTTTTTTTTTTTTTATGTGCTGAGGTAGCTGTCTAGAGGAGTTAAATCTTCATATCTACAGATTATGTACAGAACTGACAGCCAAAGCCCTCCCTGAGTTTGGGGAAAGCTTCTGAATGGGAGCAAAACATTATTTTATGCTTTCCTGTTAGAAATTTGTCAGATTCCAATTTTTTTTAATGTGAACACATCTGCTGAGACCTGCTGCAAATTTACTTGCTTGAGGAAACAACTCAGCCATGTGATGGTGACAGCCATGACTGATGTCCTGAAATGAATTTGGCCCAGAACAGTAGTGACAAAATAAACAGTTCTGAGGAATCAAACAGCCCCCATATTACAAAACAGCAATTGCATAAAATATGCTGTCTGTTTTGATAAAAATGTGTCTATATTTTTTGTCTTTTTATTTAAAGAAAAATTGTTCGGGGGAATTAGAATTCATGTTTCAGAATAACTTTGCTGGTTATGTTACTCTTGTGCTCACCTATATATGTGTTTGGGGTTTGTAACAGATTATTAACTAAATAATAACCTTATTATTTCCTTCCTTGTGACTAACACTCCAAACCTCTGTAGCTGGGTTTCTCAGTGTATTTTTTTGCCACTTGGACCTGTCACTGCTGTATGTGCTTGTACAAACCATCTGTGTCTGTGGTTCAGAAATTGTAGCTTTGCTCTGGTTTTTTGTCCCCAAAGGAATAAGAAGTCAGTTTCCATCTCTGGCTGTTGTTACTGTCTCTTCTATTTTCTCAGCAGTTTTTATCTCTTGGCTTAGGTGTTCACGACATGATGCATAACTCCCATGTAAAATTCAGTGGGTTAAAATAAAAAGGTTAATATTTTTCATTTTTCAGTTCTGTGTAAACATGAAGAGCAGTTTTTAAGGTTGAATATTAATAAGCACTGTAAGGGCATACATTTTTAATGTGGCTGCTGCCCACATTTGAAATTAGGTCATTCAGATTTTCTTCTTGCTCTTTATTCCAGCAGTTAGCAGTTAATATATCACATGAAAGTAGAGTTCAAGACCAGTGGTTTTTACTAATTAGAAGTCTGAACGTTGTATTTGGAAGGCAAAACATAAAACTATTTATCTGTTTTATCTCTAGTAACTCTTGAAGGAGCTGGTAAACCTAGAAATGAAATAGAAAGCCATGTGTTTTAAGTCGTGTTTTGCCGTCTCTCCCAGTTGGAAACAAGACAGGAGCCTGATTACAAATGTTTGCAGCATGCAGTTGGAGATGTGCCAGGATGGCACTATGAAACATTTGCACTGGGTTTTGGCGGGGGTTGGCATTGTTATTGACTTACCTAAGGAGTTTTAAAGGTTAGTCAAAGCAAAAGTTGATCTTTTAATGGGATTACAAATTGATCTTTGTCTCTATAGGAGTATCTTTAGTGCCTGATTTCCAATAGGTATATTTTGTAAAAATTGGGTAAATTTTTTCCATACCCTGCTTGCATTATTGTTTGCAAGATGCCGATTTCTGTATGCTTCATAAATAATGGAGATGCAGATCTAAATGTTTCACATCCACTCATGAACAGCAGTAAGTAACAGTAACTCCTAGAAAGCTGAAAATGGTCTCGAAAGCTTTTTAGTTACTATGTACCATCTCCTGCAAAGCTACTTAAAAGTTACAGTGAATACCAATGGGTTCCTGTAAAGATACAAAAATAATGCTTATCTGGTGTTTGTAGTTGTCAAACTTGGAATGAAGTATAACATTGTTATGTTTAAAGCACGTTAGAGTACAACAAAAATAATCAAAATGTTGTTTTCTTTCAGCTCCAGCGGTAAACCGATTCACCAGACGTGCATCAGGTAAGCTGAATGAAATTCCATTTGTCTACATATTAGCTGAAACATTATGCTGACACTGATTGTCCTGTAAAATGTAATATGACATTTGCCAAAGTTCTTTAAAGATGTCAGACTTGGGCTGACCTCTAAATTGTTACCTGGTATACTGAGAAATGTAGCCAAGGTTTCAGGTCACAGAACTTGCACAAGCCCTTCTTGTTGCTGTGGAATTTATTAAAAACCTAAGCTTTTTTTTAACCCCCCCCTCCTCCTTAAAGAAAATAATTTCAGTTCTAGCAGATCTGAAGGCTGAAAGCAAGAACTGAATGTAATCTGAATGTCAGCAGGGTTACCTTGCTTACCCCACAGACAGCCTGAAACTGCGATTTCGTGATCAGCCATGCATGCAGAAATGTTCAGCTGTGTTGGAAACCTCAGTGTTGTCCAAACCCAGTCTGGTTTGTGTGCATGCTGTGTTGTGCTGTGCAGAGCTGGCACATTGGGTCTGGAAGCACTGTTCCTTTGGTGGTGCTGTGTGGTTGTGCTGGGTGTGCACCTGCCTTGCCTAGTGCTGGTTTGTTCATTCTTGAAGTTAACTTGGTTCTTGCTGGCTCAAAGGACTCTTTACCTTATTTCCATTACATATAACAGATCCCTCCACATTATGTGTCATTAAAAGTTAATATTCTTGCCCTTTCCTTATTGTTCTGCTATGTTATGTCGTTTAGGCTTAATTTTTGAGGGCTTTTTTTTCCTGAATTTTGAGCCCCAGAATCTGGATCTTACTTGTTTGAAGTACTGTGAATCTGAAAATGTGGCATAAAAGTCGCCATGAAATGTAATGAGACTCATGGCTGACTCATAGGAGTCAGGAGAGCAGGAGATGTGAGCTATTCCTAGTAATTTCAGTATGCCATATCCCGTATAAAATGCTCTTTGTTTTCAACTTCAGGTCTTTTTAAATAAATATATTTCATAATGCAGTAATTCTATCCAGACTTCTAGTTTTGGTTGTCACAACCTCAGTCAAGTAGTCCCTTGTCAATGTAAAAATAGTTGTGAAGATACTCAGGATTATTGAGGAACTGCAGAGGAAAAAGGAGGTCTGCAGGATTGGTGCATGGCAAAGGAGGTTTGCATTATATTGTGCAATATAATACAATAACACAATGGTTTGGGTTGGAAGGAACTCAAAGATCACCCAGTTCCAACCCCCTGCCATGGGCAGGGACACCTTCCACTATCCCAGGTTCCTCAGAGCCGGTCCAGCCTGGCCTTGGGCATTTCCATGGATGAGACATCCACATCCACAGCCAACCTGTGCCAGTGCCTGACCACCTTCACATAGGCGGCACAAAGCAAGAAAATGTAATTAATTCCAAATATGCTGATGCTTTAAGTCATGATAATGCTTCATGAGGTACTGTAGCTTGAAATGAAAGGGATGATTTGTTAACTGGTGCTCAGCAACAGCGAGCAGGGCTCTATGCAAATCACATTTCATGTTTTAAGGAGAGTTCTACTGTGACTGATTGATAGCTGACAGTAATGAATGCAGTCCTTCTAACAGATGTGTGATAAGCTTTTGCATTCAGAGAGTTTGATTGTTTGAAAAGCTAATACTTGCACACAAAAAGCCCCCAATCAGTTATTCTTAATGTTTATTTAATATTAAATTAACATTTTTTTAAAAAGGAAACTAAAAGCATGCTATAAGTCTGAAATTTTTTTGCAATTATTGGGGAAATAATTTCTGTGGGGAATTATTATTTCATGTATTTTGGTCTTGTTGTGAGAGATAGAACAGTTATCTTATTCAGAATAATGAGTCAGATGGTGTAGTAAATCAGATGTAAATCATGTGAATACATTTCAAGCTAGAATAAGGAAATGCTGCAGTCCACCATGTGTACTATTTTATTAAGTTAGTGGTAGCTTTAATTGTTAAAATGACTGTTTTTTCAAACAAGAAATCCAGTGAAAGGTGATAGTTCTTACTTTTCTTCTTAAATGATAAATGACTGTCAGAGAAGTACAGTACATTCTAGAAAATTGATTGTTAAAATATAAAATTAAATACATTAATCAGACTATGCTGATAATATAAACATTTCACAGGGATGTTTGCATTCCTAACCATGTTTTTAAATACCTTGTTTTTAATTGAACAGTTGTCTGTAGATTAAGGCAATCAAGACACCTTGCAAGGGGAAAGGCTAGATAGTAGCTGTTGGGTTTAGGGTTTTTTTTTGCTTGGTAGCTTAAAAGCCTTCTGTAGTCAAAGCTGATTCTCATGTTTAGGAAATGCCATATGTATTATGTAGGCAGACCAAATGAAATGTAGGGTTTTTTTCCTCAAATATGAACTTCTCCTAATTTTAGGCTGTTTGGCTAAGAGCTATTTTAAAATTTGAAATGTGCAATATTGTAGATTTTTGACTGCTTTTGAAGATTTTCTTCTGGTGAATATTTCTCCAAGTTAGTGATGAATATTAGGAGAGTTAGCTCTAGAATGTGGTTTCATGTTGCATGTGATTAATGATATTGCAGACTGATTCTGGGAGTGTGTGACTTCAGGGTGCCTTTTTGTCATGCCTCTGCCCAGAGGTTCTCTCTACTTCTCTTGCACAGATCTAGGAGTTGTGCTGCCTGAGGGTGGGTTGATTTAAATAAAGCAGAAATACAGGAGGTTCTGGTGTGTTGATTTGCATTGGGTTTCCAACATTTCCTCACAGAGAACAGTAATTCTCTGCAATGGGTATTTTGATGTTGCTGTTACTCCTTGGGTAATGCCTAGTATTTTGCTTGGTTGCATAAGATATAGTTATTTTTCCTAACTGAGCTAGAAATTAGGCACCCAGAGCTTAATTGCTGAAGCACCTACTGAAAATAATGCAGCCCAGCATTTATTATTTAACAGCTGTTCCTGTTAACATGCTGGGAATGTATTAATGAACTGTCATTGGTATGTAGAGGAAAAAAGCAGAAATAAGCTAGGATAAATTAGCTGTTCTGGAATTCCACTTCTTAAAATTTATTGAGCTCCCTAATTAGATATCTCTGATGTGTGTTTATTCATATGTATGTGTATATATGCAGTGTGGGCTCTGTACATAAAATATAGTGCTGGTGACAGCTACTCATGGGCTGGTTAATAATGCACTCCATTGTTCTAGGCTGTGCACAAAGAATAATAGATATCACACTCTTAAAAGAAGAGTTTAGTAAGAAGAGGAGATTAAAAATACTTTATAGAGCTAGAATGAACAATGAGACAGCTGCAAGTAGTTAATCCTTATTTTTATTTTCAAATCTGGTGGCACTAAGATGAAGAGAAAGGAAAACAACTGTTGAGGCAATCAAGAGACTTGGGTGTGGGAAAAAAGGGGAGCATAAAGGGCACCCCTTTGTCCTTCAGACAGGATGTGGGAGGTTCTGTGCAGCGTCACACAGGGGGAAATCTGGGAGCAAGTTTGCCAGAACAATTTATTCTTCTTTGTGTAAGTTGCCATTAGGAAGAAAGTGACAAAATGAGAGTTTTGGTCTGCAGTATCCTGAACCATTGTGTGGACTGGATTAGTCATGGCCAGAGTAGCATTTATATATATCACTGCTACTTTTCAATTTAATAATTCCTACAGGAAGCATGGCAATGTACTTAAGTAACATGGTGAATTTTACTGCCTTTAGACTTCAGGAGTCCTTTTAGTGAAAGAATGGCTATTTGCTTTCTGAAGTTATGGAAGAGCATAGGTGATAGCAAATTAAATGGTTTAATATAAACTAGTATTTAGGAAGAGCAAATCGACATTGCTAGCCAGGAATAGAAAATGTCCTTAGGAACAATATTTCACTTGTGATTTTCAATCAACTCAACTATATTGAGTTTTTCTTAAAAAGATTGGCACCCACTTTCCTGTGGCATATTAAAAATTGTCAGAGAAAGGCAGCATACTGAAATGAAGTGCTATTCCCTTTTATAGAGTAAGGCAGAAGCTGGGGTTGTACCAAAAATAATGGTGTGGAATTAAATGACTGTAAAGTCCCCTTTGAAATGCTCATGTAGAATGCAGTGTTGTAGAAGCATATCAAGTGACAGAAGAAAGAAGAATGAAGAACTTTATTGATGAACCAACAATTCCAGTTCTTCAAGAAGAATCGCTGGTTCTGCTTCTTCTGAGTGATGAATATTCCCCAAACTGAATTCAAGTGATGTTGGATTCACCTTTGTTCATTACCCACGTGTAGTTAATCCCAAATTTGAAAT
Organism: Spizella passerina; assembly: GCA_013401375.1. Lineage (NCBI taxonomy): Eukaryota > Metazoa > Chordata > Aves > Passeriformes > Passerellidae > Spizella > Spizella passerina. Next base: position 47,372 of record WBNQ01009921.1, read on the forward strand.
GTCCAATATGTCACATTCCTGAGAGAAGCAAGGACACAGCTGGCATGCAGTGCTATCTAGCACTAAAACTCAGTTAAGCACTAAGGCTGCCATTGTTGTGGTGAGGAAAACCAGAAGAAAAGCTGCTGTCAGAATTTGAGACTGTATCTGCATTGCATGAACAGAGCACAGTAAAGAAGGCATATTGTGCCTTGTCAGGGTCCTCCTTACAATTACCATCACTGTGACACTCAAATCCTTTGCTGAATAACAACAAGGGTGTGGTGACTGAGCTGTAGGCGCCTTAGACCCACTGGATCAGGGAGAATGCTGTACTTCAGTCTGCTCCTGGTCCTGCTTAAAGCACATATGTCATAGAATACCCTAAGTTGGCAGGAAAGCACAACTCCTGTCCCAGCACAGGAGACCCCAGGAGTCACACCATGTGCCCAAGAGCATTGTCCAAATGCTTTTTGAACTCCATCACATCTGATGCTGTGGTCATTTCCTTGGGGCACCTGTTCCAGTGCCCAACCACCCTGTGGGTGCAGAAAGTTTTCCTGATGTCCAACCTAAACCTCCCTGGCACAGGTTCATGCTAATCCTTTGGATCCTGTTAGTGGTCACCAGAATGAAGAGATCAGGGGCTGCCCCTCCCCTCCCCCTTGTTAGGAAGCTGGAGAGAGCTGTGAAGTCTCCCCTCAGTCTCCTCCAGGCTGAATAAGTCAAGTGACCTCATCCACTCCTGGGCTTTCTCCTTCAGAGCCTTCACCATCTTCATAGACCCCCTTCAGAATAATGTAGATCTTTAGATCTTTGTGTTGGGGCACCCAAATCTGCCCCCAGCATTGGGAATAAGGCTGCCCCAGTGCAGAGCAGAGCAGGACAAGCCCTTCCCTTGCCCAGCTAGTGCTGCTGTGCCTGATGTCCCCAGGACATGCTTGGCCCTCCTGGCTGCCAGGGCACTGCTGGCTCTGGCTCATGGGAATGAAGAACTGATCTCAGTGATCTGCCCCACGACACTTCTGGGTCTGTGCAAAGACAGTGATAAAGGCTGTTTCCCATGCAATCCATAATTAATTGATCCAGCTTCCTTTCTTTAGTTCTTCTTGCATAGACTATTTGCTGTGCACTTCCTCTGCAAATGAGACAGTCACAGAAACAGGAGTTTAATTTGCTCGTTTCCTCTTATGCTTTCTGGAAATTTGAGAAAAGTTCCTGTAGAAAAATGAAGTGTTAACATAGGCCTAGAGATGCCTAAAGAATGTGAACATTTGCCTCCACTCCTAACCACTGTTTTCATTCAGAACATTTGATAAATAACATCATGATGTTAAACTGGGGAGTGTTTGTTCCTGTCTTCTTGTTACCTTGAGATTTGTTGCTTTTGATGCAGATTTGAAGAAGAGCCTGTGTGCTTAGAAGCTCTTCTGCCTCCTTCCAGGTTCAGTTTTTTTGGCTGTTCTAGTGACAGATTCTGCCCATGAAACATTTTCTTCTCTCAGTTGCATTGCATGTACACAAAAACTCTTCCATACTACAGTGTATAGTTGGACAGTAGTATTCTTGTTCAAAAGAAAACAAAATTTAGGCTATCTGCATTCATTCCGGGAGTTTTAAAGTGGTTCATATTCAACTTTCATTTGTTCTTCTTTTAAAACTACAAAACCTGAAGCATAGATTCTAGTAGGTTGTATCAAAGTGTTTTCTTGTATATATGATGAGCAGAGGTTGAATATGAATTTTTCAGAGCCCATTGATGGAGCTGAGTTACAGAAATAGGCAAACTGTTGCAAATCAATGTGATGCCAGGTTTTAGATACAGCTATGTTTAAGCTGGTTTTGCCATTAAGGCTTAATAAAGGAAGAAGAGATTTTGTAGATGCATACTACAGGGCAAAGTTTGAGGTGGTGGAGGAAGGGAGGAGAAAAGGCAAGGAAAGGGGAAGAGTGAGATGGTGGGAATAAATACATAAGCCTTGTGCTCTGTGATAGGTTGCTATAGAGAGGGCTCTCAATATTTGTCCCAAGGAGGTGGCAGGGAATTAAGGAAGTAAACAAATAGTGATTGGCCTAGTTTTTACATACACAAATATTTACGCTATGTCTTGAGGAAAACTCTTGGACTAAATACTTAGTAAAGCAATGGACTAAACTGCACAGGAATGTTGTGTTATCTCAGAAGTTTTAAAGAAAGGTAACACCTTTTCTTGAAGGAATAGAGGTGTAATTCATACTGCAGCACTGCATAGATGATTTAGATAGATGGTTTAGATGATTTATTGAAGTTTTAACTGTATTTCTGTGTTTGTTTAGATGCCTTTGCAACCACATATTTCTTGACTGCCTTTATAAACCGATAAAATGTGCAGAGTAATCATTTTTAAATTGCACAAGTTGGTACAGCTAGATAGCAGCTGTTTCTTTAGAAAATAGGGGACTTGTGTTTTGAGTTCACAAATTACTGTGTATCCCTCTTTATGGGAAATTGTAGTTTTTCCTGCTGTCTTAGTATAACCTTTGAAAAGCATTATGAGCTTGGTTTTGTATCAATAAAATTATTCATTGCAGTTTTTTCAGCTATTTGGGCTGGTCTTGTTTCAGACATATGAAACATAAACCAGAGATTGGTGTTGAAATACAAATCAAGTTTGTCTTTAGGCACTGTTGCCCAGTCTGTCTGAGGAAGAGCTCAGACAACCTAGCAAGGTATCAAGTTGTCAGAGTGATTGACCAATACCTTTAAACTCATTTTTATATCAAACTGGTACCTAAGATGGGTATGGGAAGGTGTGTTTATACATCAGCCCTACCTGCATCCAGCAGTGTGGCCTCATCCATAGCGCTGTTTGGGAATGGTCCTGCTTGAGACTGTGCCAAGAACTGGGCTGGAGCCTGGTCCGGGTTAGTGAGTGTGGGGGAGGCAGCAGTGTGGTGGATCTGTTCTGAGCTGGAGGGAGTGCTTGGATAGTGCCAGTTCTGAGCCAGAGAGAGCGCTTGGATAACGCCAGTTCTGAGCTTGAAGGAGTGGTTGATAATGCTGGTTCTGAGCCGGAGGGAGCGGTTGGATAATGCTGGTTCTGAGCTGGAGGCAATGGTCACATAATGCCAGTTCCAAGCAGAGGGAGCGATTGAATAGTGCGGGTTCTGAGCTGGAGGGAGCACTTGGGTAATGCAGGTTCTGAGCTGGATGCAGTGGTNAGTTCTGAGCTGGATGCAGTGGTTGGATAATGCTGGTTCTGAGCTGGATGCAATGGTTGGATAAGGCCGGTTCTGAGCTGGATGCAGTGGCTGGATAAGGCCGGTTCTGAGCCTGAGAGAGTGGTGGTATAGTGCTGGTTCTGAGCTGGAGGAAGCGCTTGGATTTGGAGCCGAAGGCAAAGGTCAGGGCAACTGTGGTCATGTTGAGCTCCATGCTGAGCACTTTTTCATATGATTCACTCCCTCTTTTTTACACATTTTTTATTAATATTGTTCCTGTTACTGTTTTTCCTTATCTTTTTTTTCTTTCCAGTAAATTGTTCTAATCTCAAGCCATGATCTTTACCTTTTTGCCTCCAGTTCTCCTCTACGGCCTGCTGCAGGGGGAAGAGAAATGAGTGACTGGCACATTGGTTTGGAGAGTCTCAGTGGGAGCACTAAATTCTTAAACCTCAACAGTCATACTGTGTTTTCAGTTTTAACCTGCTTCTAAGTTTGCTTTCATTATTGATAATCTCTGAGATCCCAATAACACATGATCAGAGAAGTTAATAATGTTCCAATGCTTTTATCAGGATGCTCATAACTTGTGATTTTGAAACAAAGTAATAGGTTTGGTTTTTTTTTTTTTGAATGAGAATGTATCCATGTTGCTGAAAGAAAGAGGAAGGATTTAAAAATAAATTTAGAGCAGGTGTGTATAGATAGTCATTATTTAATAGTTCTGATCTTTTTTATCTAAAATATTTCAGTATCTGTGTCTATGATGATCTCCTCTTTGGCTGCTGTGCTATATTGTCCTTCCACACTTGTGTTAGGTTAGGGAGATATGCTCCCTCCACTGTAACTGATAGAGCATGAATCTGTAGGCTGTTGTATCTGCTCACCAGTTTTCCAAAACAATTCCATTCCATCTGTGACTTCATGTGGTTTGACCTTCATGCTATAGAAGATTTATTCTGAAGGATAAAAGATGAGTAAGACAAGGCGTGTTTTTACATAGCAAGTTGTTCAAAATGGAATTATATTTGTTGTATTAATGTGAATGCATCCTTAAGGGGCTAAGGTGAATAATTCCTTTTCTTGTTCTAATAACAATTTTGTGTGAAAGTGAAAAAGATTGATTTGTGGTGTCTTCACAATTATTGTGAAGAATTATAATGAGCATGCCAGAATGAAAAATTGCTACAATTTTTCTTTGCTACAATGTCACAATCCATTCATGAGGAAAATTGTATATATTTATTACATAGAATAGGAAAGAGAACTCATTGAGAAAATAAAGAAAAATGAACTTGTCAGAGGAAATATTAAATAGAAATGTTAAAGCCTTGTTTAGCGTTCTTATTAAACCTGAGATTGCATGGAAACACAAGCTCTTTCCCCTCTAGATACACAAGAAAGTAATGAAAATGTGGAGATTCACTTTCAAATAACCAGTCACAGAGGAGGAACCCCCATCAGCCTAAACTCAAAGCTTCAGTCAGTCTTTGAAACCATCTTTCACTCTGAACATCATCTACACACTGCAACAAAATTGGGAGCTTATATCCTTAACATTGTTTTGCGTCCATCTAGTAAGTGATGAGTGCATCTTTTAAGGCACAAATTCAACGCCTACTTGTCAGCCTTTTCTCTCCTGCTATCACAGTCTGAGCTTTGGAAATACAGCTTCTGATTGGAGCAGTTGTGTAGCAAAACTGTGCTCTCTGAGCTGGGGACTTGGAACACTGAAAGGGAGAAGTCCTAAATAATAATTACTTTCAAGTCTCTTATATCCTTGCCAGTGAGCAAGAGGAAGAGACTTTTTTTTTTCTGGTAGCATTGATTTGGGGACTACTTTCACCCTATTCTCTTAGGTCCAGAGCTGAGTATACTTACTCTTTTGTTAATTTTTTTGGTCTATCCCATCATAGCAATATATTACATATAGCAATATATCATCGTAGTAATATGCTAATATGAAGGATGGTTTCGTAGGACACAATTTAATTTTTTCAGACATTTTCCATACTGAGAAGATAAGCACTAATCTTATTCTTTATTTTAAAAAACTGCCTCTTTTATGCTGTCCATTTGGGAATAAGTTCCTGGGGAATGCCAGCCATCACAACTTTGAGGTTTAGGCTCAGATAGATGAAGTCAAAAAATCAGCCAACAGTAGACAAAAATGTGTGCTTATGTATTTATAAAGAACATAGCAAAATGTCTCCCTATATAATGCTTACCTACTGTTCTGTAGGATTTTTAGGCATATCACAGAATTAATCATATTTTCTCATGGTTAGTGAAGGAGTGTGTCAAATGCGAAATAGCTAAGAAGGAAAAAGATAAATACTTACGCCTACTGTGTGGCATAATTACACTGGAAAAGATGAGATCCTAATCTAAAAGATCTTCTTGAGGTGTGCTCCTGGGATCAGTTTGTTCGTGAGTAATTACAGCAGAGAATCTGAATTGTCATTGTGGTTCAGTAGTGCCCAATGACATGAATATGTTACTGCATGTTGGTGAAGACTGTACGTTTTGTTAATTGAATTTCTTAGCTGTGCAAGTCAAACCGTGTAGGAAGAACAAGTATGGAGTGCCCCATTGCTCATCCTAATATGTGTGGGGCTTGTTAGACCTGCACAGTTGGCTTCTTTAATATGCCATCCAGGAAATTGGTCTGTTGCAAGGATGAGGAAGGGCAAGTGGTACAGTTCTTATGGGTCAGTTCAAGAAACACAATCCACCTGCAAAAATTACTAAAATACTGTTGGAGATCTGCGGTCACGCAGCTGTCACAGTAGCAAAGCAGAGGCAGGAGCAACACAGTGTGACAATAGCTGATACACTGGATTAGCAAGGCCTGGAAGAGAGGAGTAGGAAGCCTGTGCCTGATGCAGTCAAAAAGAGCAATTAAGTGGGATTCAGATCCTTTGTGGTACGCCTACCACCGAGTGCCCAGCAGCAGAGCTGGTTGGGTGAGACACCCTCACTGCCTGCACTGTGCACATTCCCATCTCTGCAGAAAACCTGCCCTGAAAGGGAGGGAAGATTAAGACATGTGATGATACAGAAGCTGTGCTACATAAAGGAGACAAAGACTGCCTGCTATGAGAGGCTGCTTTGCTGCAGTCTGACACAGATGTTAGCTATGTGTATCTCCATGCTAACGCTCTGTACCTACTGATGTGATCTGCAGCTCATGGTATCCTCTCACCTGACCGCAGCCAGTTCCTTAAAACCTTCTGCACAGAACTTGACTGGAGAATGCTCAAGAAAATGTAGATTTAAAGTTAAAAGCAACAGGAATAATTTAATTCCTGTAGATGCTCTGGCCCCCACAACAATGGAATACTACTGTCACCTAACAGAACAAAAAGCTGTCCTGAGAAATTTACATATAAAGCAATTAATTGAATAGCACACAACCTTATGGTTTATGTTTTCCAGCTTTTTAAACCAGGTAAATCTAGCAAAATATAGTGTGTAACTGTTGGTGTAGAGAGATGCTTTAAGTGGAACATGATGTTCATAATTTTGTTTAAAACAGTGTCAATTTGGAAAAAATGTATGGCAGTAGGTGCAACCCAGTAAGTAACCATATTTGCTATCCTTGCCTAAAAGCCATAAGCCATTTTGTCACATGCTATCATTCATTTATGTATTCTGACTTTCTAAGTAGAATTTCTTACATGTTTTCTTCCTGAGTAGACCTTGTGAAGACAAAGTCTCAGGGGTGCCAATTCACTTTCTTTGTCAGTTGTTGTGATGATGATTTTCCAAATAATTTTTTAATTTTCATTTTTTATTTTGGTGATCAAGTTGGGGGGGAAACAAAATTGTGATATAGTGCACTGGCACTTGTTTGAAATGCTTGGTTTGAATTGCAAATTTTTCAAGAGTGTGCTGAATTTTCACCCAAAAAAAAGTAACATTTATCAAGGTACAGAATGTTTTTATTCCATTAAAAAACTCTTTTCTCCTGTACTTGGCATTGGCAAGGACACACACTAGTGTTCAGTTTGGGGCCCCTCACTACAAGAAAGACATGGAGGTGCTGGAGGGAGTCCAGGTAAGGGAAATCCAGCTGGTGGAGAGTCTGGAGCACAGGCTCTGCAAGGAGCAGCTGAGGGAGCTGGGGGTGTTCAGCCTGGAGAAAAAGGAGCACAGGGGAGACCTTGTTGGTTCTACAACTGCCTGAAAGGAGGCTGTGGTCAGGTGTGGGTCAATGTCTTCTCCCAGGTGACAAATGATGAGGAGAAATGACCTTCAGTTGCACCAGGGGAGTTATACATTGGATATTGGGAAAAATGTATTCACCTAAAGAGTGGTGAAGCCTTGGAAGAGGCTGCTCAGGGAAGTGGTGGAGTCCCCTGTAAGTGCTCAAAGAATGAATTGATGTGGGACACTGATATGTTTAGTGGATATGGTGGTTTTAGGTCAAAGGTTTGACTTGATGATCTTGGAGGTCTCTTCCAACCTTTATGATTCTGTGATTCTTTAGGTAACTGGACTTATATAATTTTGATTACTTAAAAATGCCAATAATACCCAAAAATTCTGGCATATCCATAAATTTCTGGCAAATAATTCTTAAGATGCACTCTTTTGTGGTTCACCTCTGACCATAATATCATTCTTATTTGGAGCTGGAGGACGTTTTTTCAATATCTGTGACATTTTCAAAGCTGAAGCATAATCAGTTTCAATGCTGGCTGACTTTTAGTTTAAGAACATGTGTTGAAATTGCTTTAAAATTTATCATTAAAAGCTTTGCATTAAAGTTGAATTATTAAGTAGAAAAAAACCTTCTACACCAAAAGTTATAATTGACTGATTGTGAGTTGCCTTTTCTATCATGAATTTTTAGACCTTTGTATTCCAGACTAGGCCTTATTTTTTACAAGCACTAAATATGTCCCATCAATTTGAATGAGAAAGGAGGTGCTCAGTTGGGTGGAGGCTGAGGTGGCAAGTGGTTGTATTGTGCAAGAGAGGAAGCAAATTTCAGGGGTATTTCTATTAATTTCACACTTCTCATGCAGGGCTCTTCAATCAAAACACACGACTGAGGGATCGTTTGCAAAGGCGTTATTTATATGAGCAATTGGAATTGTCTCTATTTATAGACTGGTTGCAATCACACCCAACCACTGGGTTTCTTAGTGCATTTATCATACAAGTGGTGCCAGCAGGAACTCTGTGTTTACTTCCCAACCTGCCATTTTTAACAAATACTTCTTTTTGTGAAACTTCTCTGGTTTTTTCCTGCCGTTGGTTTCGTGACTGCAAAGTTAAAACTACCACTGTCCTTCCTTCCTGAGGGTAAAACCAGCGCACTTTCATGACTGGGCTGTGAAACTGCACAGTGGTGCAGGTGGGCACAGTGTACCTAAGTGGCTTAATGGAAAGCAATAATGTAACCCTGGGCTGGCTGCATTAATGGGAGCAATTTGTTACCAGCCATCAGGGATGTGCATGTGTACCTTCTCTAACAACCAAATGTTTAGCATCATAAATTTTGGAGGGTTTTAACCTGCCTTGGTTTTTTTTTTTTTGTGTTCTGCACTAAATGAACCTGGAGTGGCATGGCTTCATGTTGTCCTCTTATTTTTGTGGAGGATTGTGTCCAATGAAGAGCTACTATTCTGTTTTCCAGAGTCATTGATCCTGTGGTTGGCAGACACAGACATGTATTGGAAACTGTCTGTTGTGTCTCTTTACCTTCTAACAGAGATAATAGAGGGGACAGATGCACCAGCATGAGGGAGCAAAGTCTTTATCTCTTCTATATCTGCCCTTCTCTGTGTCCCACAGGCTACCATGCTCTCTGTACAGTGCTTTTATCTGGTGTCTGTAATTCTTTAAGAGTCACACAATCATTACCAGGCTTCAGCCTTATGGGTATATTATGTTAAAAACACTTAACTTCATGAGGGCTTAAAAATACCCTGGGGCGCTTCTGCTGTACCCACTGAAACCTGTTGCAATATTTATACATTTTAATAACTGATTAAAAAAAATTTTTAGTTTTCAAAGGTAAGTATATTTTGCTGAGAAGTTATGAATGGGTTTATATGATGAGGAAGATCTTGAAATTTCATCAACAGTTCACTGAATTTTTTTATCTTCCCTCTTACACTGAGCCTTTTCTTAGGTTTTCAGTGGTGACAGCATAATAAGAAACACTTTATTTTTAACTGTTCATGTCGAAGAATAAAAATATGAAAAGCTTGTTTCTTACTAGGTGTGTTACAGTAGGAATTCATGCATATTTTAGATAGTTTTGTTATCAATAAATTATTGTGTTTTTCTGTGGGCAATACTCTGTGTGACTATTGACAGTGTCTCCATACATCCTCCTCCTTACTGCAGATCACACATTCTTTTCCCTAGGCAGGACCTGCAGGGACTCCATACCTGACCCTCCCTTGTCCTTGAGGGAGGAGTGGGTTACAGCACAAGCTGTAGCAAGTTCAGAGAGGTGTCAGATCCTGCAGCCACTCTGCAGAGTGAACCACTTTCTGCTTAGGCAGATTTTCTTCTGCATGATGGATCCTGTTCTTTTTGTTTAAAGCAGAAATGTCTTTATAATTTATGTCCATTGCTGTGAGACTTGAGAAGTTTAAATTCCATCTTTGATCCATATGAGAGCTATTTTCATTGCTTAGATAGTGATGCATTCCTGATGAATGCTCTACTCCCTGTTCTCCTTAATTTAGCAAGGAGAGGCCTCAAGTGCCCGTGTGTCACAGGAGTGGAGCAGAGAGAGCCACCAAGGCCTCGCCTGGTGCAGGTGTCTGAGGTTGCAGTGACCCTCCTGGTCACTGCCAGGGGCAAGCACCATCTGTGCTTCTCTGGGACAAAACTGATTGGGATGGGGTTCCTAAGGTGACTCCTCAAGAAAGGGTCTTTTTTCACACTTGTCATGATTAAGATGAGACCAGTGGAGCCCGTGGAGCTCCAAGCCCTGTAAAATGGATGAAGCTTCTGTGCTGACACTTTGTAGCACTGGCTTACCAATCTACACCAAGATATTAAGCATGAAGATATTAAGCAGCTTTCAGTGTTGGGCCCCTCTCTACTCCAGGTGCTGGAGCATGTCGAGAGAAAGGCAACGGAGCTGGAGAAGGGTCTGGAGCACAAGTCCTGGGAGGAAGGAGCTGAGGGAGCTGGAGATGTCCAGCCTGGAGAAAAGGGGGCTCAGGGGAGACGGAATCACTCTCACAACTGCCTGAAGGAGGCTGTAGCCAGGAAGGGATCAGCCTCTTCTCCCAGGCAGCTCCCAGCAACAAGAAAAGAGGACATGGCCTCAGGCTGT
>WBNQ01009923.1:7438-25310 GCA_013401375.1 Spizella passerina
TATGGATATATAGATATATAGATATATAGATATATAGATATATAGATATATAGATATATAGATATATATTCCATTGAATGTAAATATATATTCAAATTTTTGCATAACTAACTTCATATTTTTGCATTACTTTTATTTTTGCATGACTGTGAATACTGTGGAGGCCAAGCAGCAAATGCCACCTGAAGAACACAGTAGTTGCCAAGTGCTGAAGTGTTATAGATGTCTTTTTGTCACTTTTCCCTGGGTTTGGCTGCCCTAGGAAAAGGAAATGTATTAGCTATTCAGTGCAAAAATCTGTCAGTCATATGTGATGGAAATAAATGCAGGAAAAGTGGGAGGGAGGGGTTGAATCACATTCCTCTTGCTCTCTGGTCTCCTGGCACTCATTATTTATACAATATTTATGAATTATTATGCACTGTTTGCATTCATGTCGTGCCCAGGAGCTCCAGTTGTGATAAGGATGCCCAGTGTGCCAGGTGCTGTGCAGAGCCAGCAATGTCTGCTCAGATTCCAGGGATTCAGAGCCATCACAAAAGGCAAGGTCAATAACAGAATGAGGTGTTTAAGGGATAAAATGATGAGGCATTTTTCATCAGCTTGGAAGCCAGTGGTCTCAGCATCCCAGGATTTAAGCATTACCGAGTTGTGATGGAAAATTGCTTTATTACTCCATTCAATTAATAAAGTTTTAACATAAACATTTATATTATATCACTCCATTTTCTATATTGAGAACAACATGCTTTCAAAATACCACTTGTACAGCTGCAGCAAAAGCCTATGCCACAAATTAACTTGGGGTCAAACTCTCCTTTCCTCACCCTGATGTTGTTCCAGAGGGAACTTTGCACTGTAAGGTCTGACACGCTGTGACATTCAGCAGCAATACTGCATGCTGCTAAAGCCAGCTGAAATAATCCTTGCCTCCTTCCCAGCTGTGTGTTTCTATTCCTGTCCCATGCCTGCGCTGGATAGCCACAAGCATTTGTGCAGCACATTGTAACTGGGTTTGCAGATGCACAAAAACCTATGAAATACTGTTTATGAAACTGGGTGTCACAGTGACTGAGGTTAGAACAAACTTACCTGGCCTTACTGAGGAGAAGGAGCCTCATTTTGGGGGGTCACCTACCTCAGTGTCACTCAGTGCCAGTGTCACACCGAGCAGAACCAGATCATGTCCGTGGTATGGATGTGTTAATGCCAACCATGCCTGTGTTGGGAGGCAGTGCCATACAACTGGAAAGGGTTTGGAGAGCTAGACAGCTGCTGCTGAGGATCCAGCTTCTGAACGATGCACACTCCAGGGGCTTCACTGAAGATTAGATCTGGTTTTGTCCTACAGACCCTCAGCAGCTGGAGCCCGTCAGAGGCAGTTCTGAAGTAAATCTCCTGTTTTCTGTTACAACTCTTAAGGAACAAAATTCAAGTACTCACATATGGAACAGCAGAGCCCTGGGATGAGCCTCAGAAGGTGTCATCCAAAGGAGCTTTTTCAGCTCCACCACCTTTCCCAAATGTCATGAGGTGGAACAGTAAGAGTGCTCTTCTGGAAGCCTTGCTGTATCTCAGACAGATTCACCAACACAGATGAGGTGATTGCTTTTAACACTGTGAGTGAAATTACTCAGGAAGGAATTTGGAGCCATAAAATCCTCACTGACACACATATCTATGGGTCTCCAAGAGAACTCATATTTACAGCTCAGCCTCTACATAACGCTGCATTTACACTGCAGATACACCTCAGTGTTTAGGAGGAGTAGGGATGTGTGAAGTTCAGAAAGTGACACTCAACCCTCTCCTCCCAAGAGCAGAAACTCTAGCTGCCAGGCAACAATTTAGGTCAAAAAACACTTATCAGCTTTTCCTTCATCTGTGGCATGTGGATAAAAAAAGTCCTGCGTAGATCTGGCAATCCTCAAGCTCTTGATGCTCAGTTAAGTACTGTGCTGGTAATTAGAATTCTTATGGCTCTCAAAGGACAAAACCAGAAGATTAAAAGAACTTTATTTTCCTGTGAGATTATATGTTCTGCACTTGAGTGACTGGGAGAGATGATCATTGCTATATACAGGCTAAAAGTGTTTATTGCTGGCTTTGCTTTCCTTGTGCAATGCTATGTAGGTCATTGTCAAACCTAGGGAAAGAAGATAGACATGAGAGGGAAAAAGAGGATTGAAAATCAGAAAGTGTGAGCCCTTGTCCTTGAACACACAGCAGGTTCTTTGCACCACACTTTTACATTTATGACTAAAGGTGACATTTGTTCCCTACTATGCAAAAGTCTTATAGCCTGCCTATATTGATGTGTGTAAAATGTTTTAAATTGCCATGGCAGCAGTTTACATTTGTATTTATATGCAGATAAATGAAAGCAAGGTCTATCTTTTGTGGTACTAATAATAAAATAGAATTTATGTATGGTCACACCTCAAACAAATCAGGGAAGTTCTGTATTTTTGTTGAAGTCAGGTTCTGCATTTACAGAGGGGACTAATGAGAAGCAAGATTGGTATGGAGCAAGGTGGAATAAGAGCCATGTGAAACCCTTGGCAATGTACTTTTCACTTTGATATTTTAATTCTATTACATCTATCTATCTGAACAATTTATATGCTGCATTTCTGTAATAGGTTTTTACCCTGGCTCTATGGCAATGTGTGATAAATCAGAGGGCTGTAACATTTTGACAGGTATGGAGCTACACAAATGACTCAGCTTCACCTGATGTTTCTGAGATAAGGCCAAAGGCATTCCTAAACAAAATTTTAAAATAACCTAGAAACTGCAAATAAATGGTCAACTGCCTCTTTGGGGGAAGAGACACATGAAGAATTGCAAGGCACTCTTATTTGTTAAGGCCATTTACACCATTGCACCATATAGGATGTAGGAGGAAATAGAACTATCCCTGAGTGATTACAGAAGGGAGAATGCCAAGCATGTGGTGTTGTTGTTGTTGTTGATGCAGGAGTTACACTGGGTCCCCAGTCTGGTAGGGCCAGCTGGAGAAATGATCAGCTGGGAGAGGTAAGTGCTGACCTTTGAAAACTGACAGAGGGTGAGGCCCCAGAAAGTAGGAAAAGTATTCAGGTTTCTGATTTCCTATTGTCTCCCAGCGTCTGTGAAACCACTGGGTGATTATAACTTCCTATGTATTGAGGAATCTGTGCCACCATCCTGATCCTAACAAAGGGAAAGCAGGAAGAGTCACAGTATTTTAGATCTTTTCTTAAATGAAAAGAAAGAACAGAAAAAAACCCAAAGTATGTACTTTCAAATACTTGCAAGACAATGAAGTGTGAACAGTTAAGATAATAAACATGAGATTGTATCAACATCCTTTCTTCTTATGAAAGTTTAGCAGGCCTGGGTAATAGTTGTGTCTGCACTTTATACAACTTTTGATTCTGTTCCTTGTGATTTCTCTGTAAGTACCTAAGGAAATATGGTCCACTTCTGGCACCTGCACAGTCCGAACATTTGGGAATTTTCTCCTGGTTACTAATGGTTCACACTCCAGTTTGGTGCTGTCCTGGACCTTTGCCCATGGCCCCAATAATGGAATAACAAGTGTACTTAGGAAACTCATCAGGCTAGAAGGGTCAGAAATCCTGCTGTGTATCAGGATTGCATGAGGAGGTCATTGTGGCAAGCTGAATAAATTACCTGAAATGAATGAAATGCCTGGCAAGAGGAAAAATTTTCAAGAGTATTAATCATCCATATAAATACAAGCTCAGGAACAGTTGGTTAATCAGGAGTTCTGGGGTAATCCTAGATCATAAATTGATGGAGGAACCAGTAACAAAAAAGTGAAAAAAATCCATTTATACTACAATGAATACACAGGATCATTATGCTTAAGACCTATTCAGTAATCCTTTTACTCTGCTCTGAGTCAGACCTCAGTGGGAATTCTATACTCACTTTGATACAACCATTTTAAGAATTATCTATAGAAAACAGGCCAAAGAAAATCAAGGGTAATCTGAACTTCCAAAGCTGTGATTTATTATTTCAAGAAGAGGGATTTTTGGACTGGTTTCTCATTGGAAACAGGAAAACAGTCTTGAAACACACAAGAATTGCTGGAAAGAGGACAAGAACAACTGGTTTCTTTGCCCAGTGTTGCTGAACCATAGAATGGTGGAGGCTGAAAGGTACCTGTGGTCCAAGCCCTCTGCTCCCAGCAGGATCAGCCAGGGAAGGTTGTCCAGGCTCATGTTCAGAGGGGTCTGGGTATCTCCAAGGACAGTGACTCCACCCCACTCTGGGCAATCTGTGCCACTGTTTGACCACCTTCACAGAAAAATAAAAATTCTTAACTCTAAGTGAAATTTCCTGTATTTCAGTTTGCAGCCATTTCCTCTTGTCCCTTCACAGGAAATCCTGTGAAGGGACAATGAGAAGAGTCTAGCTCCATCTTCTTTCCTTCTCCCCTTCAGGCATTTACACACATTGAAGAGGTTCCTCCCTGAGTCTTTTCATTCTGAGGTCAAACAATCCCAAGTCTTATTGCAGAAAATGCAAGTACTGAGCATAACCACGGGAAGAATGAGTTAGACAAACAAAGAATGAGTTAGAAACAAAGCATTTGGCTAAACAGGCCTGGGAATAGACAGCTCAGTGACATTGTCTGGGCACTGACCACTGCTGCTGTTGTTTAAGAACAGGTTAGGCAAGACAGGAACGAGGTAATGTGATCTCTTCCTAGTCACAACCTACAAGGATTTGCTGCACCCTTAATTTTTATGAATCTCAGTCTCTTTGCCCATTTCCACATTTCTTTAACCTTCTTTCCATCCATTCCCTGTCTTTCTTGTCTCATGCATTGATCTGTCAAGCAGCAGCAGAAGTTTCTGCCAATCTGTCAAGCAGCAGTAGAAGTTTCTGTAGCAATCCCACAGAACTGCAAATACTTGCCAGCTGCAAGAAATTGCAACATCCATCCTACTCAGCCCTCTTTGCTTTCTGTGCCTCTTCCTGCTGGGTTCTGAGCCTTCTGAACAATGGGCTTCATGCCATGTCCTGTGTGCAGCTCTTGTGAGGGCACTGCCTCGTTATAAATATGGTGCAAATTGAACTTGGGCAGCCAGAGCCACCTGAGAAATGGTAAATGGTCACATTTCAGTGGATTCCAGCACTTCCCTAAGGCTGTAGGTACTTCACCAGAAGGTTTAGGCCACGGCTTCTCAATTTATTGTTTTAATTAAGAAAAGAAAGCCTTCTTAATAAGAGTTTCTTTCTGTGGCATTTATCATTTTTTTTTATTTTTTCCTAGGCAGCTGTTGTAAACTGTGGAAGGAAAAAGGGGAAAAAAGTGAAAAAAGGCTGACATTCCATTTCTCCCCCCTCAGACATATTTACCTCTTTACAGAAAAAACAGCCCTGAGTGGGCAAAAAAACCCCATCCCAAAAAATGAGAAAGCAAACATGAGTAAGTCCCCAAATAACTTTCCTGCTCAACTAAATCAGTTTGAAATGAGGTTTCTGAGACCAGCTGGTGCACCACACAAGCAATTGTTCTGTTTGGCTGATTTGATTTGCCTCAAGCTGCAATGTTAATTACAGTGAAAAAAATAAACATAAATTCCAGTAAAATTTGCTAACAATCCTAAAAATAGGAGCTCCTGTCCTACTCTTAATCAAACACAGCATCCAAAAACAAACACAATTTAATACTAACAAAATCAACCGTGGTAATAGGATAGATTCTCAGTCAGAGTGTGTAATTTTAAATATCAGTTTTGTCTAATATTTTTGATTCAGTTTAAGAAAGATAAAACGAAAAATTTTTGTCCAGCCACAGTTTCATAATGCCTGTAGGGAAAGGATTTGGGGAGCACTGGGAATCAACACCACTGAGTTATATAACTGACACTCAAATAATTCCCTGTGCTATTGTAAACTGGAATAATGGGCACATGACCTATGCCATGGAGCATTTCATGGCTGGAAAGCACTTTGGAATCAGGTAATTAAAAGACTACATAAGAACAACCAGGAGCATGCAAAGTTCCCTGAGATGGAAATCAGGTGAAAAATAATCCCCAGCAATTGTGATAATAGGATTAATTTATGTGGTCACTACCCCTTCATGCAAAGACCAATTTTTGCTCTGTACTTTACATGTCCTCTTCTTACAGCCCAGTTTGTTCAAGGGACGGCTGTCTCAGCTCTCAAATCATAAAAACTGGAGCAATCCTTGGAGTCAGAGGTTTGTGGCTCCTTGGCAGCTGTTCTTGGAGTGACACAAGTCGCTCTGAAGGGATGTGCAATCACTTCCTCTCAGGGAACAGTGAATGTGAATTCTGACCCAGCCTGCCTTTGACCAGGAGCACCCTCACCAAAAGAAACATTTACTGAATAGATTGATTGGGATTTTAATATCTTGCCCTTTCAAAATGGGTTTTTCAGAAATCAAAGTGTTCCAATGCTGGTCGGCAGGACCTCTGGAGATTGTTAGCCTGACCTTTCACTTCAGGCAGCACTTTATTTAAAAGCAGGGCTGAAATTTTATATCTTGCTGCTCCTCACAGCACATCTTCCCAGTCTGTATAAGTAAAAATAACTGATACAAAGCACTGGGAGTGCTGAAATCCCGCTCTTATTTTGCAGTTGAGGTTTTGGAGGGTTCGAAGAGCAACACATGAGCCATAATGATGTTGACGTGCCTTAAGACCGGCACAAGCGCTCCCGTCTCTGTCCCGCCGTGCGGAGCTCGGTGCCCGGTGCGGGTCCCTGTCCCGGTGCGGTCCCGGTGCGGCGGTGACGTCACAGCCCCGTTTTTGGGGTAAACCCGCCGGGTTCGGGGGCGCCGCCATCCGCGGGGCGCTGCTGCCCCCTGCCGGCCGCTTCCGCCTACGTCACTGCGGGGCTGTGACGTCATAGCGAGGGGCCGCGATGGCCGCGATGGGCCGGAGAGCGGGAGGGCCCCACACAGCCCCGAGCCTCGGGACACCGCGACAAGGCGGCTCTGTCACCGCTGGGTTAACGCTGAGGGAGCTCTCATGGACCATCTATTGGTGCGCCTGTGCAGAGTCACGGAATCTCTGAATTGTCAGAGTCACGGAATCTCTGAATTGTCAGAGTCACAGAATCACTGATTTGTCAGGGTCACAGAATCTCTGAATTGTCAGAGTCACAGAATCACTGATTTGTCAGGGTCACAGAATCTCTGAATTGTCAGAGTCACAGAATCTCTGAATTGTCAGAGTCATGGAATCACTGAATTGTCAGAGTCACAGAATCACTGAATTGTCAGGGTCACAGAAACTCTGAATTGTCAGGGTCACAGAATCACTGAATTGTCAGAGTCACGGAATCACTGAATTGTCAGGGTCACAGAATCACTGAATTGTCAGGGTCACAGAATCACTGAATTGTCAGGGTCACAGAATCTCTGAATTGTCAGAGTCACAGAATCTCTGAATTGTCACAGTCACAGAATCACTGAATTGTCAGTCACGGAATCAGTGAATTGTCAGTCACAGAATCTCTGAATTGCCAAGGCTGGGAGAGACCTGCAGGATCACCCAGCCCAGCTGTCCACCCCTAAACCCCAAAGCACATCACCCAGCTCCTCTGGAACACCCCAGGGATGGTGACACCACCATCTCTGTGAGCAACCAATTCCCAATGCCTGAGAACCCAGAGAGTGAAAAAATTTTCTTCTGAAATCTAACCTGAATGTCCCCATCTCAAAATCTGTATCATGAGTGCTTAATTATCACTCACTGGCACTGTTACATTCTTCCACCGAGTGGGTTTTGCCTTTAGCAGAGCATCATGTAACAAAACACATTAGTTAGGATCAAATGTCTCAGATCAAGCCCAAGGAACTTCAGGAGCTGAGATTTTAAATTTGAGACTATTGGGGTTTTGTTCTGGCAATCTTTTGCCAAGATTTTAAATTCGTCAGACTCTTGGGGTTTTGTTTTGTTGTGCCCTCTGCAGATAAAATGCTTGACTCACAGTGGAAATGTCCATTTGAGCTAGTACAAAAATTGAGTCTTTTCTTGCTCTGTCATTTACAGAAATGTACTCAGGCTCTGTTCCAATTTCTGAACAGCTTTGGCTGTCCAGTCCTTGAGACAGAAAATCCACCAGGGAGGACAGGGGAAATTGTCAGCACAAAAAGCTCCTTAAATCTCCTGCCCCTGAGAGGAGAGTTACAGGAAAAGGAGCAGCAGGAGGGGATTACTCTGATGGATCAGGCTTCATCAACAAATACTGGAGACTCATGCAGAGCTCCCAATGGAAAACTGAGGGACAAAAAGTAAAAATATCACCATGTGACACTGAGAGAATTTCACCCTCTTGGTAGCGTAGCTTGAATGGTACAAAATGTGAATAAATTATAAAGATAAATGCTTTAAACCTCTCTGTAAAAATCTGAGAACACGTTTCTCTGTAAAAATCTGAGAACGCATTTTTAATTTTAATTAAACCAAGAAAGCATCACTTATGGTAAAAAAATAACTTTTATCAGATTTATCAGAGGAAAGTACAATACACACAAATAATAAAGATATGTCTCAATTCTACATTCCTTGCTTGATAAAAACCAAAAATTTAAGTGAGTGAGTAAAATTTGCAAGCTTTTTCTGGTGAGCATTGATACAGGGCCTGGTTTTGCAGCTGGCTGATTCATTCTCTCCTGTAGAAAGCCAGGCCTGTCACACCAACGCTGACCTGCTCACTAATCTCAAAGCAGGTGTCACTGAGAGCAAGGTGTTGGAAACCACACCTTCCCCCAGTGCTTTTTCATTTCAATTTACCATCCTCTCCCTCAGTTGGGTTGTGCTCAGTTTCAAGCCCACAGGAAAATAAGAGCTGCTGCTTGTGTTCACTGCAGAAGAGCTGATGGAAAAATTCTGGGTTTGTTCTTTCTGAATCTGCAGGCTTGTATTTCTTTTGAGATTGATGGATTAGGATTGTGGGTGATTTTGAGATTTGGAACGAGGATTAGAGTTGTGGTTATGGAATAAAGAGGTGCAGAAATGAGCCAGTGGCTTTTTTGGGTTTATAAAGTGAAACAAACTCTAATGTCTGTGTTGGTTTAATTATGTTCATGTAGATCCAGACTGGAAATATTTATTGGTTATATGTGAAGATCAAGAGTGTCATGTGCAATCAGTGTTCTACAAAACTCAGCTTGGAAGCCAAATCTGAAAGTATTTGTTAAAATGCTGGAAATGTCAATGTTGTTTGTTAAAACTGCAGGACCCCAAGGCCTCCAATGCAAACCTGACACCTTTTACAGGCTTTGGAAAGAAACCCTGTGAATGCAGGCATCCCCCAGAGCCTGCCCACGCTGCTGGGGAGCGTCCTGCCAGCACGGTGGGCACAGCAAGGTGGGAAAGTTCCCTTCACTATTACAGGAAACCATTTTCCATCGTGGTCCTGCTGCTTTTCCTGCCCAGCAGAGGAAATTCTGGTGGCTGGGAGGGGCAGTGGCGCTGCAGGGAGGGGGCAGTGCCACTCTGGGACCCTCATGGGGACACTCAGGTGGGTGAGGTGACATCAGCAGCATCCCAGGAGGAGAGACTGATGCCTTGTGAGGGCTGACCCAGAACAGAGACCGGACAGAGCTAAAGAATAAAGCAGGGATTTATTAGAAAGCCTCAATGGACACACCTTGGGCAGCACGAGAGCCCAGGTGAAGCAAAATGGTCCCAAAATGCACGAGCGGGCACGGGGTCTGTCCCTGGGATCAGTTCTGCTCCATTTGCACCTTGCAGTTCATTGTCCCATTCCAGCTTTAGCCCCTGCAGTCCCATCCTGCTTGTTTTTCTCTCTCCAGCCCACGGTGTTTGTGCTCTGGGGCTGAGATTGGGATCATTTGTCCTTGGTGCCCAGGGACCAGGGACAGAATTTTACAGAATTTACAGAATTTACTTCTCCAGCTGGAGCAGGAATTGTTTTGTGTCTCTGCACAGAGCTCACCATCCCCTAATATGAAGCCCAGCCCCACACACCAAAGCAGCACAGAATCTGAAAAATAGAAAAGCTGAACCTGAGGCATCAAGACCCACGCCCTGCCCCATTCTCAGCTGGATATTTTAGACTCTGACTGCAATCCCAAACCAGGGATGTGCACACAGAGGAGCTGCTGGGCTCACACCATAAATCTGAGGCATGGGAGGAACCAGAGCTCAGCCATGCAGCTTCTCATGCAGCTCTATCAAATCCCATCCTCCAATTTCACAACCAAGTCTCTTTCTTAGCATAGTCAAGCACAAACTATTTAAGGCAGGGATTCCCTATGCAGGTAATTGTATGTTATATAACAGGAGTTACGTGTCTAATTGTTACTGAGGGGAAAAAGAAGGTATTACAATAATAACTGCTGTAATTCCTGCCTTCTCCAGTAGTGCCTATTCTCCTTGAAGTAATCAGGAACTTGTTGCTAGGTAGTTAATATTAAAGGTACCTTAAATATTTTAATGTGTCTATGCCTGCTGTTTCTAGGCAGCAGTATTTGTTTATGATATTGTTATCCAACCCTACCTTATATCCTTTATTCAGTGTAATCTAATACATCCATACTGCTAAATTTCAGCCCTGATACTTTTATTTGTCACAGAGTAGCATATTGAAGTAACTACTCCTTAGAATGAAAAGATACCTCTGATGCACAAGATTTCTAGTTAACAATCCTAGGAACTAAATGAAACAAATAAGGCCATTTTAAATTTGGTAGTGCTTCAGTGCACTTTCAGCACCAGCAGATGCTTCCATCTTGCCATAGTGCAAATTTCCAAAGTTTTAAAGCAAATTGGATGATTTCACTCATGGGTGGAGAGAAGGCCAATTTGGATTGATTTATAGTTACCTTGATCCTTGTTTTCATTCTTCCAGGCATGTTCCATCTTAAGAGCTGGCTTTATACTGGGTATGCATCATGCAGAAACTTTGATAAATGTTTGAGATTATTGGCTCAAGGTCAAGATCACCTTTAATTGATGAGAGAGGTTGGAGTTGAACTCCCAGCCCTTTTTTTGTCCAAACTCTCTAAATTTTTAAGAGAAACCTTCACATGCTCTGTCTTGCTCTTTTTTCTAAGTGGTAATAAGTCAAGGGAAAGAAACATTTCATGGTTGTGGAAAGGCAGCTGGGGAAAGCAGGAATGGAGATGAGACAGGAGCTCATCATCAATTGTGACACGAGGGAAGGTCCTGGGGACCAAGTACTCACAGACACCTGAAATGCCCAGCTGGGGATGTGTGTTATCATTTTATCAGTGCTTTGGAAGCAAAAATTGCTGCATGTGTGGCTGCTGGGCAAAACTGCTTTATGTTTTCCTTGCTTTCATCTCATCCTGATTTCAATAAAATAGGCAAGCTCACACTGGGTTAAACATTATGGCTCTCACTAACAGATTTTACAATCTGAGCTGTGCACTTGGAGTGGCAAGCCAGAGTGCTGACAACTCCTATTCTGTGCCACAGATCAGTATGGGCTGCAGAAAAAAAAAAACATTATCTGCCTGCCAGCCCTGTGGGAAACGCACAAGGGAATTATTCCAGACACTGCTCATTTCTGCAAATGGAAGAAACAGAGCTTTCCTGTCAAGACAGAAATGGATGAGAACTCAAAGTTCACAAAATGATGAAAAGCAATAAATCAGGGCTTCAAGTAACCCATGTGGATGATTTTGCAAATCTCATCTGTTCACTGTCAGGGGCTGCAGAAACGCAGTAAAAAACAGGCTAAGTTCCATAACCCTGATGTTGCTAAATTCAGGGTATTTCTTTCACTGTTTTCAACTAACCCTCCATTCTTAAAAATTATATTTGTGAAGTCAGATTAATCATCTATCCACTGAATAGATATAAGTAGTAATATTTCAAAGTTTGTTACATATTCTTGCCTGCTCACCTCATTCCTAACACAGGCACCATATTAGAAATGAAATAATTAACTAGAAATAGTTAATTATTTTCATCTCTGTTCTATCTCCAGCCTTTTTCCCAAGACTTCCAACGTTATCTTTAGTGCAAACCCTATCAGGGATTTCTGTGTTTGTTGTGGCACACGTCAGAGAACATTGCACAGTCCTTGAATAGATGTCAAATGTAAAGAACCAGGGATGAAGAACTCCAGATTACATTTTTAATTCTGAAACATGAAGTGTGTCCTCACAGATCAATGCCTTTTGGAGTTGTTTTCTGAAATATGTGTGGCAGATGCGCTTTTATTCTTACAGTCAGAAATTTAATGTAAGATCCTCCACTTCTGCTTGCCCTGCAACTTGCTGGTGCAGGGACATACGGAAGCTAGAGGCTGGCTGGACCTGTTCCTTCCTCTCATGCAGATTTCCAGCTTCTGGAGTGGAAATTCCAGCAGGAACAACTGAACTAGCCTCTTTATTCTCTTCAGCTGCACATTTATAGATCCTGGAAAGGTGTTTGAGTGAGAATTGGTGCGTTCCCCTGCTTTGTAACCAGCCTCTTGCCCATCTTAAAATAACTCTTGCTCTGGATTAGAGGGGCTGGCATTCAGTTACACTGGTCTCTAGTGTTACAGCCCATCCACGTCCCTTCGTGGTTCACAGGCACAGGGACTGATCCCCTGCACAATCCCATGGATGTGTGCTTTGGGCAGATCTCAGCAACCCAAATTATCCAATCTTAAAGGCCAGTGGATCTCAGTGTCACCCATTTATCTTTAAGCAAAAGATTTATCTCAAGAAAGAATAAACACACTTGTATTTGGCTCTTCTGTACCATTGCACATAAATAGGTGAAAGTGCCAATAAAATCACTGCTTGCTAAATGCTAAAATGATTGTGTTCATATTTCATTAATGGCAGTACTATATCTACCCAGAGAAATTTGGCTTTGGAGGTTTAATATTTACAGTAAGGCTCAGGAAATGGTATTTTGTATGGTTAACTTCTGGCTTCAATCTCTATTCCACAGTGAGTGCTGAGCTCAGATTAGTTTTTCCTGAAGGCCTCCTTTACCCAAGTGGCCCAGAAAAGCTGGATTTGTTTCTGTCAGAAAAACTGTTTTACTGCTGGATTTTGTAACAAACCCAAAATTTTATGATACTCAACTTTTACAGCACTAAGATTTGTTCCTAGGACATCTGCATTTTACTTCTTGGACACAACAGGACCAAAAGCACAGAAATTATTGCCCATGACTCGGCCTTTAGTCTAAGCCAATTTCCCCCTATGTTTGTGCATGTTTTATTTGAGTTCATGACATGGTGCCTTCACTTTGATTACCTGAGTATTTAAAAAGATCAAGACATGCACATTATTTACGGAGGGAAGCTGAAAACGTAGCAAATTAAAACCTTCTCATAAGCATACCTTAACTGAGATTTGTCCTCTTCAGCAGCTGTGTGCCAGCCAGCAGAAGCTATTTTTTATTAAAATTATTTATAAATTATTTTATTATTATTTTAATTATCCTCTGAGGACACTGGATCAGGGCTTCCCTTTACTTACCTTGACCCAGGTGCAGGGGCAGAACCTGCCTCTACAAATTACTGTGCTGCTTTCCTGCCTCCTGGGTGGAGTGTGGTTTGCTCCCCTTTCCTTCCCCACCTTGCCTGCAAACACAGCTGAGCCAACATCAAGCTGAAAGCAAAACAGACCCCAGATAAAGGGTTTGTCCCTCCCTCTGGAGAGGAATTGGACAGCAATTCCTGTCTCACCCTGCTCCTGGGGGCAATGGAACTGCTGCCCCTTCCTCGGGGCAGGGCATGGTTTGGCAGCCTGTAAATAAATAGTCAAAGTGCTATATTTACAGGAAACACAATGCCTTGCTGCTGTGAGGTTTAAATATAGAGAACAGGCCACTACTGGCATTTAAAATAGCACTAGCTGGACAAGATAGTGCAATCAGAAAACAGCCTAAGCTTTTACTGTGGTTCCATGTACAGGCCTTTCAAATCCTTCCTGCTACTTTCAAATGAGCTGAATCAGTGCCTTTTACTGACAGGGGATCATTTGCTTTTGAATAAATTGCATTTCTTAATGTTTGTTCAATTTTTTGAAATGGCTACTGTGTATTTCAAAACCTTGCATTCAACAGCACAGCTGTTGCTTGTTGTGCACAGCTGTATTTGAGAATTAATGTAACATCATTCCTATGGCTTTAAACTCCTAAGTGCTTTCTACCCAAGTTTCAAAGCCAAATTTGCAGCTGCCACCCAGGCTCAAAGCACAGAGCAGGCACCACCATCCAGCAAAGGCAGAGGAGGAGGAATCCCCTTCCCCTCCCCTGCCAGCTCCACACATCCCTGGTCCCGAGTCAAGGCAGCAAGCAGGCTCTGCACAGAGCAGGGCAGCAGCTCTCAGGGAATAATGGGTGGGAATCTTGAGCTGCTTCCTCCGTGGCCACTCCCTCCTCCCAGCCCTGCTGCAGGATTTGTAGCTATGCTGATGTGTCCAGACATATAAACTGGACTGGGCGCAGTTGAGGCTTGAGCAAGAGAGGAAACAAAGAGAGCCTATGACTCAGAGCACCAGTCTCTGCTAGGCAGCTCCAGGGCAGCCAAATGTGCTTTCCCTTATTAGGCCACATCATGAAACCTCACTGTTTTGAGTTGTACCTAACTCTGCAGTAGTAGCACCGACTTTAAGAATCAACTTTTAAAGCAGCACTTGGCAGAGTGCAGCTCCACCTCCAGCTTTGCCTCTTAAAAGAAGCCCATCAGTTGTAATTCAGTTTGACTCCACCTACTCTGACCAACACTGACTAATGAAACATGAATCAGGCCCCATAAGCAGCAGATGACATGTATTAGAACTCTAGCACCTGTTTAGCCCCCTGTAAATACTGTAAATAACCCTAATTTCCACTGTGCCACCTCAGTTAACGAGGTGGTTTTGATTTGGATCATTTTAGTGGTCTAAGAGAAACCATTAAAAGATAGGGCCTCATACCTCCCACAGACTTTGCTTAGAGAACTCCATTCTAAAAACCCACAGCTGATTTTCCTCAATTTAAGTATTTTTGTTGCATGATGTCAGATTTGTGTCCTCAGCTGAAATGTAACCCTGCATGAGCAATGAGCCACTGAAGTGAGTTCATGCAGGAATTATGCAGGCAGCTGAACTTTCACACCTCTTCTTCTAGAATGCCTCAAATGCTGCTCCCAAAGCTGGAGCAGCCAAAAGGTTACAAGACATTGTGTATTCTCACACAGTGCTGTTGATGATGAAAATGAAACAAGAAGCAGCATCAACCTTCCACCTACAACTAAGCAGAGAGTTCACAGCCCAAATGCTACACATACTGCAGTATAATTCACACACTGTATTGTTACTTTATTTAAAGAGTGACAGTTCTCAATGACCACTCTCAACCTGCCTCTTAAAAAGAAGAGATTTTCAGATGGGCTTAAACCTTATTTCAAATGCACTCTCATGATTCTAAGGGTAGGTCAGTCAGTGAACAATTGCCTTGAGCAGATTTGTTTTGGCATTCATAAATTCGGGGTTCTATGCTGCAAACATGCTATCAGCTGAAAGAAAATTTGCATTTATAAAATTAAAAAGTGTAACTCCTGAATTTCACTTAGGACCCCTTCCTCCCCTGCACTGACTCTGCTGCTTTCTTTTCACATGGCTGTAGCAGAAAAATGGTTTCTCTCTCTTGCTCAAGTACAAATTGTTAATCTCTCTGAACAAAGCATTGCTTAAAGCTGTTCACAAAGTGAGAGGAATCCTACTGACTCTATGAATACAAAATGTATTTCTAAATACAAAAAAATTTTGTACTTCTGCAAGCAAAATTTCATAACTGTTAATAACACAATAGTGACTTTGCAGAAGAAGTTAAGATCTGGAAATTTCTGTAAGACAACCACAGATCTCAATGCTATAGACATTTCAGTTAAATGGTGACTTCCAGGGCGAGGGGGCAGAAATGCTCAGCCAAATTCCTTTCTCAATCCATAGATGTGACACAGCAACAACATCAGAAGGGAGGACATGAACAGACGAATGTTTTTGCCTTGATGAGAAAACAGCTGTCAGACTTCAACTATAATGCTGCACTAACAAATCTGTGTTCAGAACAGTGTATTTAAAACTAATTACTGCCTTTACAGCTCCAGCTTATAAAATCACAAGACTAAATTAGGCTTCCATATTATTTTATTTCCCTCTTAAAATATAGCATTGAAGTCCTGCACACATATAAATATCCCTACAGTTTCTTGCACACTTTCTATCCATCATTACTTAAAGTGCCCAACTGTGAACATTAAAAGTAAAAACATTACTGTTAAGAGTGGCTATACTTGTAAGAGGACTGGTATTCTGACAATGCAGGCCACTGATTTTACAAAAATCACCTGCAAAAGAATACACCTTAAACAACACGCATCAATATTAACCCTGAAGTCATTTTTCTTTTCCATTCAGCTTATCTAAAAGCAATTAATGTACAGGGTTTATTTTTGAAACATGTCTTTTACATAGTGTAAGAATAAAGGATAAATGCATCACTTTCTTTCTAGCTCCCTCCTTTCCCCACAAAGTGTTTACTGTGTCCCAAGCTGCTATGTTGATTAAAACCAGTTGAAAAGAGCTCCGGAAATGCATGCAACTTAAAATTCACTTAAACACACTTTAAGTTATAAAGTCTGAGAGATTTTGATTTCAGCACGTGGCTATGGTTCAGTTGGGTTATTGGATGTGTTTGTCGTGGTGGCAAGATTGGTAAACACTTCTTCCTTGGTTTCAGGCTGGTGCCTTCCCATTTTGGTTTCCTCTTGAGCATTTTTATTACTGGTATCTCCCTTGCTCTTGACTTCCACAGGTTCAATCTCCATGATTTCCTGTGGTGGCTTAGGCTCTGGAAAATTTGGCTGAAGTCCATCAACTTGAACAGGTTCTGGGACATCTTCTGCTTTCTGTTCAAGTTTTTCCAAAATGGTCTGGACCTTCCTTACACCATCTCTCCTGGCCTGGCGCACATCCGCACGACCCTCAGGGTCCACTGAGTCTAGGGCTAGCAACTCTTTGGTCAAATACTCTTCAATCATCAAGTACTTTTTGTCAGTTTTCTTGCCTTCAAAGGAGTTGACTGCCTGCTCAAGCATTTGTACTTTCTCCAGAATTGCTTCCACTTTCAAAACTCCAGGATGCTTCTGAGGTTCTCCTGTTTCCATCGTCTTAGGCGGCGCCGCTTCTTCGGGAGGAGGCCTTTCCTGGGGGGGAGCAGCCTTGGCAGGGGAAGGAGCCTTTTTATCAGCTTTCTCTGCCATGGCTGGAGGCTTCTGGGGCTGTGGTTTAGGATCTGGCTCTTGGTGGGTGACCTGGATTGGGATGTATGTGGAGGGTGCCTCTGTTTCGGGCGGTGGGGCTGCCTTGTTGTCAGGCTTGACTTCAGGAGGAGGGACTGGTCTTGGTGGCTCCTGAGCTGGGACTTGTTGCTGAGAAACCTGGTGAGCAAGGCAAGTTTTGTGTTGAGACACAATGCTCCTTATTGCCCTCTAAAGAACAAGTAATCTAACTTCTAATTTTCTGTACTCCTAGCAGTGCAATTTCACACACATGAGATGTTTAATCTTCCCTGAGCGTTGCTGAATTTTACTGCTTTAAATTGAAAAAACAGCACTGTGCTGAACAGTTATTAAAGCCAACAATCAAATCTCTCAAACATTAAATTTAACCCACCAAATCCTGCCCATGCTCAATAAAATCAGCCCCATAAGCAGGTTTAAAAGACAGGACCTTTGAGCAGAGCCTTCACCTAGCTTAAGTCAGTGAGACTTCTTGCTGAAGAAAGATCTCATCCTGTTTCACTAATGAAGGGCTCATCTTTCTTGAAAAGCCAACTACTTTGCTGAGTTTTAATCACACTTTGGGATATTCTCATCCTACTCCTGT
>WBNQ01009924.1:3222-16222 GCA_013401375.1 Spizella passerina
AAGGAAAGAGAAAAAAAATTGCTTCAAATTGGTATCAGGAAATCCCTGCAAAGAAAATTCAAAGACATAGCCTAGAGTGGCATTCTAGAACCTGACATGTCTGTGGTCAACTTTCATGTAGGATCAAGCCAGAGGGAGAGCCTCAGGGAAGAAAAATTCCCTAAACTATGCAAAAAAATTGGAAACAAACCCAAAGAAAGCCCTTGCCACAATAAGAGCACATTCCAGCATTTTCACACAACAGATTGATGCATAGATGAAAAGATTAACAAGATCAAAGCCTTCTTGAGAACAAGATGTACATTTTAAAAAATGCATTCAAAAGACTCTTAAAAAAAATAATAATAAAAGCAAGTACAGTCCTGGCTTCCTAACAGAAACCTCCCAACTGCGCCCACTTAGATCAGGTCTTACCAGGGAGGCTGTTAGAGCAGCTGGGCTGGGGTCCACAGGATGAGTAAGGAGAGGTCATCACTGACAGAACTCACACTGGCAGCAACTTGCCAGGAAGCTTCTCTTCCCCCACATCAGCAACATCAGTAAAAATAAGGTTTTGCTGGTATAATGAGCAGAAATCGATGTTGAGGACTTTTCAGCACAGCTGTGTTGGCCAAAGATCACACACCCCATCAAAGCCCTGACTGAGGGCCTCCCTGACAAAAGCCTGTGATGCAGACCCACTCTCAACTCCTGTGCGTCTAATTTTGCGCTTGAGTAACAGCCCTGAAATTAGCAGGGTAACATCTGGATTATGATAAATGAGATGGAAGCTTCTGGCTAATTAGCCCATAAGTGGTGGTCATCTTTTTGGCCTTTTATCTTGGAAGGACATGAGTGAAAATACACTCTGCATTCAGAACGTGATCACAGCTTCTTTGAGAAGGTCCATACCCCACACGGGCAGCAGCTGCTGCCAGGATCACTTCGGTCAACAGCTGGACTCACTGCTCTCCTGCAGATGTCAGCGGGAGCACGTCCAACCGTAAACATTTGGGAAACTGGGTTCTATCTCAAGCCAAAACAAATATGAAGTAAGACACATAGAAAGCACTCGCTATGACAAACATCTGCTGAGGTGGCAGAGGTGGGTGGTGCTCAGGTGGGTTTTAAACCCTGTCCTGCAGGTGGGGGAGGGAAGGAGGGAATAGGCTAGCAGTATGAAAGACAAGGACCTCCATGTCAACATCATTCTCTGAAGACAAGGTTGAAAGCCTTTTCAATTTAAAAAGTGTCTCTTCTGGGTCTAATAAAATCCATCTGCTCACTCACACTTCTCTGAAATGTCCCCAGGATGAGAGGAAAGGGTTAGCAATCCAAACCTGTGCTCACTTCAACCCAGGGCAGCAGATGGCTGGCATCCTGGAAGCACAGCACCTCAAGGTCGGCCTCCTTGCCTCCCCTCTTATTATTTCAGAGGTTTTTTGCTTCAGTCTTGAGGACTAAACTCATTTTCACCACCCCTCAAGTGACTTCAGCACAGTACCTATCACAGGTAACAAAGCACCGACTCCATGGTGATTTCAAAGGTACAAGCACATAACCCCTGGAAAACTACCATCTTTTCCGTGAGGCTGAGACAGACATGGTCAGAAAGCCCAGGACAAACACTTCTCTCTGTTGTGCCAGTCTATGCACTGTCTGCTCAGCAGCAGATTTTGAATGAGCCTCTAGTTGGGCACTTGAAACCCAACCTGGCAGAAACCAAGAAATGAATGGTAGGCATTTTCCTGAAACCTACTTCCATCAATGGCTCCTTAAAATTGATTCAGAGAAATCAATCTGTGTGAGACTGAAAATGCAGGCAGCAGACAGGAGAAGACATATGCAGCACCAGCCAAGGACAGGGACCACCAGCAGGTAAGAAAAGTGGGTGGATAAGAGAAGAGGAGTTTTGGAAACAGATCAAGGAGAAAGAATGGTATGGGACAAAGCACATGAAGCTCTGAGATGACGTCAGTGTCATAAATGGGCCCTTTGCGCCTTACATGACTAAGGAGGTGACATGAAAAGCCCTTCCATCTTACTGCCAATCCTCCTCTCCCCCTCAAAATCCAAAAATGGTTCATTAAACTGTGAGAAAAATCTTTTTTTGTACATTAGCCTATTTTCAAGACTCTAAAAATAACACTCTTGGGCCCAAATTTAGCCCTCTGCAAACCTTACAAAATTATATTAAGAGCACCAATAAGGCGAGGAAGCAGGGAATGGAGCCAGGGACACGACTGTGGCAGCCTGGCTGCAGGGGGGGACAGCAGCTGCTGATACATAAATGCTACTCAGGCAGGTATCACATATGCCTGCAGCTGAAATGTGCCACTTCCGTGTGCCTCAGCCTTTGAAATTGTTCAGTGGGACCAAAACCAAAGAATTCTTAGAGATCTGCAATGCAGAACACGCCAGAGCTGGGCAAATCATTATTACTTAGGAATAGGACCACAATGACTTAGAGTTTCACATGGCTCTTTCTGTCACAGTCATCACTAAGATGGTTTCTGTAAGAAACATATACAACGACCAAAAACCAGTGGAATACTCTGCCTTGCCTCTAAGCCGAACCAGGTCTTCATTATCTTCTCCCCACAAAAATGTTATGCTTGGTAACTGAATCTCTGGAGGAATGAAGTCCTGTTACACACCAGAACAGCCTTCATTTCTGTCTTCTTTTACCAAGTAACATCATGTATCCATCCCACCTGTCAGCAGCTCTCCCTCTAGATGAAACAGCTAAGAGACTGAGAATGGGAGTACCTTAGAACCTAAACACATGTCCTGGCTCAGCTCAGAGGGTGTGAGGACTTTGTGCCACCACCTACCTTTGTCCTCTGCTCAAGCAGCAACTTGGCAGAACAAACCCACACTGCTACATTCAACAACCACTTCTCTACTCCAGGATCCCACCTTGTGTCAGCTCCAGCAGTCACGCCTAGCTGAAGGTGCAGAGCTCTCTCATGCCCTCCCAACTACTGCCCCCAACGCAGGGAAACTGCAGTTTTGTTGAGGCAACCTCAAGATCTAAGCAACAAAATCACGATCTCCTTTGCTTGCCTGTATGGGGTCAGGGAAAGATATTTAGGACCTGCTAAAAAGGTAAGACTGCTGTGCTTCAGGGTACTGCAGTTCTGGCAAGTGTCTCAAACCACATGTTCACACTGAGTCCTAACACAGCAGCCAGCATGCTGCTACAAAAATCCCTCTCCTGGATGATGTTCCTGCACAATTTGGGCACACAGCTCATCCTGAGAAGCTGCTGCCAACAGGGGTGGTACAGAGTGGAATTGCAGCACACTCTATGCACAGGTCTTAGAGCTCTGTGCACCACTGAACACTGTTCTAGAAAGACCTGAGAGGGTACATGACACCCTGAATTCAGAGTTTGCTTTCTGATCATGAAGGAAACAGTCGATGTGCTTTCCTGCTGTACTGCCTGGGGAGGCGCTTGCCTACCAGCGATGCTGCACAGCCTGGCTGACAACCCCTGTCCTGCGCTGCCTGAGGCCAAGCCAGGACTGCCTCCTCCTGCACAGCGCTGTCACTGCTTCAGTGTCCAGCTCAGTCAAGATGCCCAGGGCCCACTTTATGACTTTTATAATGGAAGTTTTTCCATAACCTGGATCATTTTGCCAGGACTAGCTTAGAGTGTGACTGCAGGAGTGAAGGCAAGCAAAACCCAGGCAGGAGAGAGGGAGCAGCTTGAACCAACCAGGGAGAAAGTAATTTTATCCCTGGACACTGCACAAGCCTCCTGATAACGAAGATGCATGAGGAGAGCACCTGAGGTCTCTTCTAGCCATCTACCAGTTATTCTTTTGTAACCTTCTCCTGAATGTTTGAGTCCTGAAACCCACAAAGGTCAGATTGATTGGCTTTACACAACTTAAGGGGAGAGAGGCTTATGTTACCAAATTGTTGTGTAACAGTTTTCACAAGTCTGCAAAGATTATTCTATCCTGAATCACAATAAAAATGAGCAAAAGGAATCTTTTTTGGCTTAGACAATATTAAAATGTACCCTTTTTTGTAATTTTTTTCCTTTCCTCATCTATCATCTCTCCTTGGTAACCTCCTACACACTCCAAGTCACTTTGCACATTTTGAACAGAGTTGTTGTGCATAAAGCCACAGCACTGGTTCCACACGTTCAATCTGACAGCATGAACACCTTGCTCCTGCATTACTCCTTTCCCCAAAACCTCTCCCCATGTCTGCTCCATCTACTGAGAAGACAAGCTCTCCAAGCTGGGAACTGCTTTTGTTCCAGCTACACAGTCCTGTTTTGTTTCCTACAGCAGGAGGGCGATCACTTAACTGCTCCCTTGACATAAACACATATAACCTGCCTGTACAGACAAATATTATACACACACCAAGTCCCCTTGCTTCTGCAGCCCCTGAACTCAGATTTGGCATGTCTCTGTCTACCTTGTGAGCACGCACTGGTCAGCAGCAACAGCTGAAAGACACGCTGAAGGGACAAGAATGCACATGTTGTACGTGTACAAAAGCACACAGAGAGAATGAGTAGTGTTTAAAAAAAATCTATCTTTTCAAATATGGAATTGAAACTCAAAAGCCAAGTAAGAGGTTTAATCTCCTATAGGAAAATATCCCTCTGATACTTTACACTTAAAGGACTACCTGGGAATATTCTGGTTGTACTTAACATATCTAAACTTTCCTTTGCTCCCCTTTTTTTTTAATGTCTTTGTCTCAAGAAATGGAAAATGATGAAATGCCCTCCTTAATCACCATTTTTGCAACTTTACAGGCAGTGTAGTCAGTAAACTGCAGAAATACGATTTCACTTGAAACTGGAGATCTGTGCTGGTCTCCCTAGGCACTGTGTAGCAGTCAGTGGAAAGCAGGATACCTAGGAGATGCACCTTTAGGATAAGTACCCTTCCTCCCACTGAAGGCTAAGAACTAGGGTAAAGGAATGGCAGCGCAGATCTGGAAGGGCAAATCCCAATTCTGGTCCTTCCTTGTGGTCAGCATAGCAAAACCCAATCTCCTGGACATTCCCAAACAACTGAGCAGTCCTATCCTATGTTTTCAGAGAAGTACAAATGTGCAGTGTGCTGAGAGGCAGCAGAGAATGAACCCGAATCAGATACAAATACTGCATGGATTTAATTTAAAACAGCATGACTCCAAAGCCTGTAAGACAGGTTGTCTTAGCTGCGGTATAAAAGACAGCTTTTGTGTCAGAGCTGGCTCTTGTCTGCTGTCACAAAGAACCACATAAGGGAAGTCAGCCTTCCTGCAAAGACTTAGCCATAGGATTACTTTTACATATTTGATTAACTTAGCTACTTTATTTGTAAATTAATAGCAAAACATATACACTTACATAACTAATGCTTCTCTGCTTTAAATGCCTTTTGGGGGGGTTTCAAACCATGTTCACCTATTCCTTCCCCTGAATTACCCTACCACTCCATCCCTTTCCGATTTCATGGCTGTTCCCACCAGTCAATCAATGAAGGACAGTGACACTACGGCAGGTGCATCAAGATTTATCATTATACCAGTGATGGTGTAAAAATGTCTGAAACAAAACAGACAGAGAAGCTCTTTCCATTCATGCCAGAAAAAAATCCCCACAGTGGTCTAATTCTGTCCAGCTGACATTGACAGAGGATGCAGAACTGACACAGATCTGTACAGAAACAAGATGAGTATGCTTCTGTAGGACAGTTTTTCACAGATGGATAGGTTTCTTCTCCAAATGAGACATTTCTTACAACAGGAAAAAGGGCACATTTTTCCTAGCATTTCACTGCTAAGGTGCTTCTGTCCTCTCAGTGCTCAACCATCAGGACCATGGAACAGAAGCCATGCTTACCTGACTGCAAACACTGCACTACACTGAGGAGAATTTCAGCTGCCATTTATGGCTATTTCAAGTGTACTTGGAGAAGATTTGTGTGCTAAGAATCCTACTGGAAACGCAATAAAACATAAATCAAGCAAGTAAATGGACGTTGTTGATTATTTTTGAATCATCAAGAATACCACCGGAGAAAGACTATGGGAAAAAACAGAAATATCTCTGCCTGACTGAGGCACAGGGACTTTTCTGAGGATTATGACCAGATGGCTTGAAAAACTAAGTTAGAGACATTCAGAGCTGCAAGATATTAATTGCAGAGAAATGCTTTATGTCTTATTCCTTTGGGATATTAAAAGTTCATACGGTAAAAGATAAAACACCATGGACACATGGATCATTTCAGGAGAGTACACAAAGAATCAAATATACCGTCGAAAGACCACATCAAGCCCGTTCAGCTCCTAAGAGAGCACTTGGCCAAAGGCAGCCTCCTAGCTCGTTAAAAAAAAACAAAACACAAGAAGTTCTTAAGTTATCAAAAATGTTCTGACAACAGATCACGTATTACACTACTCTAAAGACAGTAATAACATACAAAGTACACTGCAACTACTTTTAACTA
Organism: Spizella passerina; assembly: GCA_013401375.1. Classification (NCBI taxonomy): domain Eukaryota; kingdom Metazoa; phylum Chordata; class Aves; order Passeriformes; family Passerellidae; genus Spizella; species Spizella passerina. The sequence goes on from WBNQ01009924.1 coordinate 9,675, forward strand.
CTCCTTCCCGACACAACTAAAAAAAACAAATCACAAACTGTGATTTCTGCCTACCATATATGTTTTGAAAAAGCATAAAAGTCCTTGAGAAATCACTTGCTTACTTACCACTGTCTTGAAAATCTTTAAAAAGAAGCTGAAGGTTATTGTATTTAAAAAAAAGAAATACAGTCCCTAAAGTACTATAAAGAGACTCTTCTGCAGGAGGAAGCAGCCACCATGCAGTGTTTCCCTGGGGTTTTCTGCTTTGTGTTTTCCACGATGTTCTTCTCCACTCAGACCCGAATGTCCAGTGACAAAGAACAGCCTCTCTGGGTTCCCTGGGCTGGTGAATCTCCTGGGCCCTTGCTGCATAACTGCAAGGCAAAGCTTAGAAGCTCAAAGGAACACATTGTTGAGGGCCACTCGTTCAACCACGGCTGGCTTGTCTCTTCAAGTTTGTATGGCTTGGTGCCTCAAGACAATTCTCTCACTAGGCTCTGACAGAAAGTCGTCATTGACTCAACTCAGCAACGCTCCCTGGCACAGAAGGTTGCAGATATTATCTATTCAGACACGTCCAACATTTTGTAATACAGAACCTTCTTCACTGCCAAGGGTTCCACATACGTCTCAAACCACAACGCCTCTGTTCTCCATGGGCTGCTCAAAGACTTTGGACAGCACGTTAGCTTGACTCTATCCTTTATTTTTACTGAATTTTGTTTAACAAACAACTTGCATGCAAAAAGAAGATTAGAAGTTTCAAGGAAATCATTAAACTAGTTCAGTGAATTTCATATCAACAGTCTTAAGTGACAGAAAACACTCTGACCAAAACCAGAGCTATAAATTCTACCAGCTAAAATAAGTCACAGAATACTGCCTCCATTACTAAGAATTTAACTTTTGAGTTTGATACAGATAATTATATATTTATAATGAGCAAACATTCATACAGAAGAGAACAAAGATGTTTCATTCCATTCAAAAACCTCTACAGAAAATCAAATCTTGGCAGGCACTGCATGCAATCACAAATCCATGTACTCCCTTTAAATACCATGCTTGTTCATTCCTGCCTGATCTGTCCTTCAGTTTACAAAACTATAACTAACAGGGGGCAGGGGGGGAAGCCACCTCTTACCTGGTTTTACTCAACAAAAAGAACATTCTTGCACTTTGTAGCTAGGAGAAATATGGCAGTCAATTAGGAAGAGATGAAAATATTTTTGAGAACATATGAAGGCCATTTGCTCATTCTCCTTAGCTTTCCATTCCTAATAGATGGCAATCATAAATGCTTCCAGAGATTTCTTTCATTGTGCGTTACTCCACATTCAAGCCTTTAGGTACCTCTAAAGAGGAAAATTTAGCAATGTTTGCTGTCTTTGCTCTTTTCTAACTAGATGAGCACTTAGGGAGTATTATTTCCATGTAAAGGAGACAGAAAACTGACTGAATCTGGCTTTTTTTCCTATCTAATTTGCATTAAATCAATATTTTGCAACCCAGAGGTTGGCTACTCTGTGGGTTTGTTTCCTTGAAAGGGGGAGGTGCAGAAAAGGACTTAGGGGAGAGGTGCAAGGAGGAAACCAAGATTTGCGATTTCNATTTTCCCCAGGCACACAAATGCAATTCGTATGGTCAAAATCAGAATTTTGAGATAGTTAAAATATGTTTCCCTGTAACACTTCCTTACTTCTCTTCCGCTGCTCTTAAAGTCCCTCTGTTTGACACCTTTGATAACATAATGCACTGCCTGTTCTTGGATTTGGCCCTTGGACTTTGTCCCTGTGTACAAAGGGACCTATGGAAATACTGGCACGTCAGGTGAAGGCCACTTCTGCCTGCATAGCTTCTACTCCTGTACAGACCCATGAAAACGTGAAGTGCACCTCCATGTGAGAACAGAACCAAGCAATGATGCAGAGAAATACACGGTCAAGTCTTCATACAGTGACAGTAAAAAGATGAACAGTTTATTCAATTTCACTGCTGCATCACCAGCTCACATCTAGCCAAGTGTTTTGTGACCACAGGTCAATTATGTTCACCATCTGGTGGCTTGTGCAATACAGTCTGTAACTTAATAGCAGTCACAGTCCAGTGCACCAGGAAGGGAAGATCCCAGCATGGAAGGCATCTTTGCATTTGCTATGAACAACTGCTGCTTGCAGGCAGCCTCATGCAAAGAGTCAAGGGCTAGTCTGAAACAGGAATATTTATCTCCATATATTATCACAAAGCTGACTGGCAGGGCCGAAGGTCTTCAAACAGCATGGAGGAGCTTAGGCAGAGATTTTGTCATGATTTAGAGCTTCCAAGATAGCATCACTCACTGACTGAAAAGTCCCTTAAAATCAAAACTGAAAAACATTGCTTAAATGAGTGCTCAGAGTTTAAAACGTTATGTCACTCTCCAAACCCAGCTCTTGTTGAACATATGTTACACATAACCAAAGCCTGACACACTTCCTGCATTGGCAGGGAGATAGTAATGGAAAAGCACACTGAGGCTAGTTTTAGTGATTTACAGCAAAGGATGGAGGGGGGGAAATCACATCTTTCTTCAATATGTTTTTCTACTAATAATATCCGTGTCCTACAAAAAGTTAGTCTAAGCTACTTTGCACTAAAGCTAGAGTAAAGCAAAGGTGGCAAAGTCAGTGACTGGCATTTCAATCAATCCTGCCCAATATCATCTGAGGGACAGGATTTACCTCTATTTTACAAGTCTGTATCTGGAGATACTACTCTGCACTCTCTTCACAGCCAGAAGAAAAATACATTAGGTCCTCAAAGCAGATAAAACTGCACATTTACTTGAGTCCAGTTAAAGCTGGGATCCACAGAAATCACTTGCTGCCCCTCAAAGTATGCTCCCAACATCTGCACCAAGGACTTCTCTAGCTCAACTCCACTACATTCTCACCTAACATGGACATATCCTTAAAGCTGAGATAGATCAGATCATAAATGATCTATGTCCTTCTACTGAATGGAAAGGAATTGTGGTTGGCTAGCTTCAATGCAGACTTGCCCAAACAGATTTAATCCAGGAAACCTAAGGAGACAGCAACAGTATCCATTTACTGTCTTGGAAGGAAATACTCCTTCATACACCTTTTGTCATGCACTAGTTATGTATCTTACAAAATAAACCACATGGGCTTGTCTACAGTCTTTAACCATACACATAATAGAGAATAAATTAAAGTTACAAGCCACTCTGTTTCTTCCCATTTTTAACCTTCAAGTCTTGGGAATGCTACAATAATATTCTTGCACCTCATGCATAAACCTACTTACTGTAAATGTACCAATTCCTCATTTATTAAAGAAGAAAATCATTATGTAGGGAACAAACAGTCATGAATGGTCATATGCAGCAGCAATGCTAACAACAAAGATTTAAACCACTTTTTCTGAAGGCAGGTGACATGGATCTGCTGTAGTTTCTTTCCTTCTAGGTGCAAGAAGCAATATAAAGAAAACAACATAGGAGTTTCCATCCTTTGGCTTAAGTTTTTGCAGCATGCAATCCAAAAGCAAACACAATAGGCCTTAACAAATTATCAGACAAAGCTACTGCTCTTAAGGGAAGTGGTAGAAGGCTCTATGGCTATATCCACTGCTTCTCAACTGCAAATGAACAGGATCCAACCCTTTTATAAGGGCTTTGAACATGGTAAGCTTCAGGCATTATCCTAATAAAGCAACAGCTACCTAAAAATGAAAATCCCTACAGATAAAAGAGCATCAGCAAGAAGATTTAAGTACTATAAAATGCACAGACATGTCTCCTCATATGCACGGGAGAAAATACTGCCTACAGGACTTAGGAGTAAGAAACTCACTGTATTTTATTAACCACCAACTTCCCAGATATATAACAGCTATTTATACACTCCAATCCCTTTGGCAAAGTTGGCTTTAAGGTGTTTTTAACATCTCAACCCAAATGACAATGTATCTATGGATTTCCAAATCCATTTTCACTTCCAACTACTTCAATTCTGTTCTTGCCTGACCTATAATTTATGTTAAAACATACGGCAGGGTATTTGCTAAAAAATCCCTCCAAGATATATATACCCTAAATCAATTCTAAACACTTTTGGATTTAAGATCAGGAAAGGGGTGGAAGGAGAATCTAAGAGTGCTTTGTTGCTTTTCTGTTGGGGATTTGGTTTGCTGTTTTCTTCTTTTCTTTTCTTTTTTTTCCTATGAAACTAACTGAAGCAGCCAAAAGTTATTTAGAGCTAGTTTATGAAGTGAAAATTCTGTAAACTTTCTACTGGAAAGGCAATTTAATCTCAGTTCCAGATACTGACACACTCGATATACATTTAAAAAAAAACAAAACAAAACAACAACAAACCTTCATAAAGGTTATCAGTAAATACTTTGAAGAAAGATTTCGGAAAAATACTGCACATGCATTCAGTAGGAATCCCTAGTGGCTGTCTCATTTACCTCATTACACACATGTGCGTGCACACACAGAGTGTTAATTGCACTCCAAAAGAAAACTGCAGGCACAGACTGCAAGAAATTAGGTGGGTCCTTCCCCTGGTTCCCTCCTCCCAATGGACGCCCACTATTCTTCTAAAAATTCCCCACAGAAAAAGAGAGTGCTAATTGTAGCTATCACAAAGTGTTTTTCCATCATCACAGAAATTTAATTCCTAAATTTGAGCCAATGCACACGCAGAGGCAGAGACCAAATAGAGGCAGGAGTGGTGATGAATCCACATTGCAATTCTGTGCAGGGAAAATTTAAACACACAACAAGAGAATAATCCCATAACTGGCATATCCACATTAAAATCTTGAAAAGCTTATTTTCAGCCTCTTAAAGCTAACTGATTCAACACCTTCCTGTGAGAACATTGCATAGCCCAGGCACCTGCCACCCATACCACAGAGTTACCACAAAATGCATCAGAGTTCCCTCTTTAGGGCTTGTTCTCTTACATTCTTTCAGGAACAACATGGGGCCTCTTTTTGTCCCACAGTAGTGAGATGCTTAGCTCAAATCTCAGTACCGGAGTACTCAAATCTAAGTAACACTTGGGAGTTCATGCTGCCTTGTGCCAATGAAAGCTGCACAAGATACTCAGGCATGTAAGGAAAGAGCTAGACCAGAGAACATGCTCATGCCACTGTATCAGGTAATGGTACTGCCTCATCTGCAACATCCAAAGCAAGGCCACATCTCAGAAAGTTCAGAGAAAACAGCAAAAATAATCAGGACTTTAAAAAGATCTCTCATAGAACTGACTTTCAAAACTTGTGGAACAGTCACAGAGATGTCAATTCAAAGAAACCCAGACAAAGAATGACAAGGGAAAGAATTTCCATTTTCCTCAACCTAAGACCTGAAAGAAACCAGCATTAGCTGGCCATCACTCATAACAATTGTTCCCCTTGGCAGCTGGCACCAGGCTGCAGGAGGAAGCCCAGGGAGCAAACAGTAACACACCAGCACTTACAGCAATGATTAGAGGGCAGATGGCGGGTCTGCAGTTGCACTGGCAATACCAGCACGACAGGCAGAGAACAGATCACCTGACCCCCAAGAACTGCTCTCCAGCATAAGACACTCCCAGGAATGAGGAGTGAAATGATGAATGCACGAGTTCCTCGAGGAGAATTAAGTCAATCTGTAGCATTGGAAACTGTCTCCCTATACTCTAATACAAGTAGAAGCATGGGAATGCATTTTCTTCAGGTCTGCCTACCACTGACAAGCAGCCACTGGAGTGTAAAGGAATGGCCCAGGTTTACAGCTACACACAGGTGTACTGCAGCCACTCACAGCACCTCTGCAAGAGTAAGCTTTAGGTGAAGCACAGAAGACATGTGCCAAATTGTGTTCACACAGAGTTGATGCAGGTGAAGAGCAAGAAGCCAGCAGAAGCAGGTGCTCACACTTAGCCTGCAGTGACACTGTTGTAAATAAGCAATCCTCTGCTTTACCATCTCTCCTGAAAAACTACTCCAAAATGAAAGAGGAGCTGCATTTGTTCCAGCCAAGGCAGAACTTTAGATTGCTTAGAAATAAAAAAAGCAGGCAGGCTGTGAAGAAATCTCTCCTGCATATTATAGGAACTGTGGCACGGCATGATATTATGGGCTCCTAATGGCCTCCAGGAACACACAGGCATCTTCTGCTCAAAAAAAACCTCTCATGCAGCTAAGTGAACATTCCTCTGTGGACACTGTTTTTGATTGCTAGTGAGTACAGAGGCTCTGTTGAATGGGAAACCAGACAAGCTGAGGAGAGCTGGAATCCCTGCCCAGACAGCTTACAGTTCACACAGATAAGGTGACAAAAGGGAGGAAAGAGTCACAAGAAAAAATCAGGATTGCAAAGAAAACATGTTGAACCATCTTAACCACCAGAAGGGAAAGACAACTTCAGTTCTAAAAAGGAAATATTGGCTTGGCCTTTACTTCTAAAGGTAGTCCTCAAGTGTCACAAAAACTGTGAGAAGACAGTTGGACATCAAAACTGAAAAAAAAATTCCACATAAGCAAACTTCAGTAAAAAAAAAAAAAAA